>JAUMHH010199690.1:0-13467 GCA_032359455.1 Chlamys rubida | reverse complement strand
TGACAAACAGCGAGGGTTTGAGGACACGTCCCTGCGGTAATGACAAACAGCGAGGGTTTGAGGACACGTCCCTGCGGTAATGACAAACAGCGAGGGTTTGAGGACACGTCCCTGCGGAATTCCACTTGTAACTTCTGTCGGTTTAGATTTTCACTATTTATATATACCAATACTCGTTTCGTTTCAATCTGTTATAAATTCCTGTAAAACCTTTTATTTCCTTGGAGAATCCACATTTTCATTTTCCGTAATAGCTACATATGTGTGGTTCTGTGTCGAAAGCTTTCGTGAAGTCTAGGTAGATGTTTAAATAGTCCTCCCTACCCCGACCTTTTTCGTGCGTTTTTGTAATCTCTCCCTCTTCCTAAGTGTTAGTAGTTTAGTAGTTTGTAAAAAAAAACATTTCGAGGTTTTATTGAATTCGTTTTTGAGAGGATATCCTTTCACAGTTTAGGTATATAGTATTGTTTTTAATTACTTATATACGCAAGTACTATATCGGGTCTCGGAATTCTGCAAAAAAAAAAAATGTATTTTGAATACCCAAAATTAGAAATGTTATATCGCAATGCGGACAGTATGATATTAATGTTACATGACTACAGTGAGTAAACAACACTGACACAACTATAGTATACAGGTTTAGGCCAAACAAAATATATTTTCTGTTCCCGGTAACCCTACCTACCCTAATTTTTGTGCCTTCCCTTAACTTTTAAGAAGCGCTGTTAAAAGTCAAGATCACTCTCCCATATAAACTTTTTTAAATTATTTAAAAAAAAAAAAAAATTTGTTTCCTACCTACTTAGCCGCATTTTTTTTCAAAAATGTTCTGGATTGTTAGGCTTCTTACATTGTTGTCTTAGCATTTCAAGGCAGGAAAATGCCAACCGCAAATGCGTATAAACATACAAAGTATTTATAACGGGAAAAACATAAAGAGAAATAAAAACGCATATATACATGTACATATAAAAAATAGCCTGCAATAAACAAAAGCCAAAAATATAATCCTCCAAAATAGCACGTCAAGCATAATAATTGATAGGATGTACCATGAGTCAACACTAGAATATGCCGATGTAACAGTGATGGCTAACACAAATAATGGTACGAGACGGTAACTATATTCATGTTATGTAAACAAAAGTTTTAGTCTGAGTCAGTCTTTAAATGCGATTATTTGACCTGGATTATTTCCAAAACAAAATGTCTGGTTTATTTTTAGCGATCGCTAAATATTTCGCATGGTTAGGAATTTACCTAAGACTGTAAGCTGTACTGGTATGATCCCCACACGCTCTGACCACACGCGTGCATTGGTAAATTGATACCCATGCAGAGTAGTCTCCCCTGGCTACTGCAGCTGAATCACTGCCAACAGTAGTTCAAGGATAAATGGAGGATATGGAGGAGCACGCAGAGGACTCGGATATGGAACAGTTAACACTGGTGAGTTACTGAAATTAGGATTGGTTTTCTAGATATGTATTACCAAGATATGTAAGAAAGTTATTTTGAAAACACCAACAAATATTGAATACATGTTGGCTATTTCCATGTAGTAATGATGTATGTCAGAAGTATACCAAGCACGGTGTATAAGATGCTGACTCCTCTAAAGTCAGAAACACACTACGCAGTTGCAGCGAGAAACGGTGAGGCATGATCACGTGTGAGGAAAGATCACGTGTGTTTTGTTATTGTTTACGTTTTATATACGCACTTTTCTTGTGAGCACGTGCTGACTAATACATACCTAGCACGTGAAACTTCCTCCGTTTCAGCACCCATACATGATTTTGACAGGCACGTTCCATATTCTTAACATGCAATATGTTACACAGACCCTGTAATCAGGAGGTTGGGTTAAATGTACTTATGATTTCAACAAAAAATAGGGTAAAGTCTGTAGGAATATAATTTTTTAATTGCAATAGTCATTCTCGAGACAAAACTAATATGCGTATGTAATCGGGGAAAGAGATGTGGCGGATATCAGTCTGGCCATCTTTTGGGATGACCTTGTCAGACCACGGGTGGTCATTCCACGTGAAAACAGATACGTTAGCATTGCTATATAACAGCGATGAAACCGTACACCATACTGGTAGTCACTGATGAAACAGCTATGTAACCTGATATCAGGGAAAGGGCTTGATATAAGTTGTAAAACTTGTGCCCAATTCCATTGCTATGTAAAAAGGCAATAAAATATGTTTAAATAAAAAAACCAGCTAGTACAACATATAGTAACTGGTGAAACAGTACACCGTAGTCAGTATTCCGGAGACTTCATTTACTGACCATGCAGGGCCCCTTTCGCGTATCCGTTTCAACCGGTTTGTCTATTTTTCAATGTAACATTTTCGGGTATATGCAGGCATTGGAAGGCTTTATCAAGGCTCGCCTGAAAGCAGCATCAAATTAATTACTAGGTCCGACCTTATTTCATAAACGAACAACTCTGGTCCGACCGGTTTAACCGGTTCAATCGTTTGGATCAAGTTAAGCGAATGTTGCCCTGTGATATTTCATGGAAACTTCGAATTGGGAGAGTTCATAATGGGGTCTGAATTTAAAAAAAAAAAAATTGCCAGTTTAGAATAAATATGTATTGGGTGATAGTTTAAGCTGTAATGAGCGTGCAATTGAATATGATCATAAAACAAAACTCGTACGCAGGTATTGTAGATGTAGTAAAGACAACTTAAATCTGCCAATATGTATTTGTCATTGGCGGTATAACTGTCTTACTCAAACATTCAGCGATATAATTGTCTTTCGTAGGTTATCGATGGTGTCATTGTCTTGCTCAAACTATCGGCGATATAATTTAATTCGAGATCGACTCTCTTCGCAATTTTTAAAGCGATAAGGTGATGTATTGAATCTGCCAGCTGGTACATATGGTGCAAGGTTAAGAAGCTATGAACGAAATTTATTTGTTTATTCGTACAGTTTTGCGGTTTGCACTCTTTTTTTCTAATAATAATAATTGAAAAGCACCCTTGGATATGATATGCTCAAATTTATTTATCTTTGTCATTTGATAATATTAAATTGAATGATCAAGCATACATAGAATGACACTGCAGAGTGTTTTCTAGATGTCAATTAAATGATTTGTGACTTTAATAAACATTATTAATCAAATTGTAAAATTTAAAATTTAATCATAAAAATATGTGATTTTAAAGACTATTTTCTTTGATTTCTGCCACATTGTTGTTGTTTTTCATCTGACAGAGAAAAAATGAATAAATGAAATATTAAGAAATAAAAAAATATAAGGATCTTTATTTACTTTTATGTTGTTTCCTCTTTTATCGGAGGTGAATGGGGATTTGTTTTTTAAATAGCTCTGTGAATGTATTTTGTCTTTCATCAGGGTTAAATAAGTAATATATATGAACAATAGGAAACTCGCAGGAGGAAGTCACGTTTACATTTACCTCAGTGTATAGACTTGTTGAATAAGATGTATCGCATGTATTATCTTTATACACTTTCAGCCACGGCTGGGTTTCTTTGTTCGTAACTATGGTACATGGCTGGTTGCCAAAGACGCATATATCGGATACAAACACGGATATGTGTAGAATATTTGAGGTCAAATATGAAATTAGGTCGAAGTGCTGCTGTCTCCTATGTAAACTCTGGCATGAACACTTCCATCAGCTACACCCAAACAAATGACGTTCTTGTTTATCGCGGTAACTTTACAGAACGTAGAAAAGTGAAGTGCACGCGGGTACGCGAACATTATATACAAACCCGTGCAAGAGCACGTACAGGGCAGTGCACGTAGACTAGCGTAGTATAGCGTAGTAGGTTATAGATAGTCGGTATGCTGTCTTCAGATCTCAATAATGTGAGTACTTAAATGTTGAATTTTAACCTTTATTTATTCTCTTAATTTTGCTTAAGGTGTATTAAAACTTTGTTTTGTTAATTTGTTGTAAAACATCAAAAGTACATCGGCAGCATCCTGTATAACTACGCTCGCACAGTTGTGAAAAGTATTGCGTAAAATAATATGGCCGCCTATATACGACGCTGTGTCCTTTTGTTCAACATGTAGATAACTTGGAGTGTTTTATTGGCTTATTTATCAATGTGATTTAGAATGTTTCTAAATATTTACTTCAGGCTGGTGAGTATAGATTGTAGACAGATTTATATAGCACAACAAGTGAAATACTTATGTGTGACGTTTCCATTACTAGTACGATATGTGCTTTTGTCAAAGCGTAGCCGAATGTGTTCCAAAAGCACAGTAGTTATCCATGTATTTCGCCAGTACGGACCCATAACTCACGACAAAAAAACTTAGAAAGAAAATTCTGATTTGTGATACGTTCCTGATTATTTGGTTTGGGGTTTATGTCTTTGCATCATCAACGGTCATATGACGTCTATAGTCAGTGTGTATGTATAGTTGAATCCTTCTACGGTGTATAGTGCGTTCCTACTGGAATGTCTTACCATGGAAACGAGACTACACTGAGACGTCCACTCTGAGATATGTTTGACCAAGACCGTCCAACGCAGATTTGTTAAGTGAATAAGAATGGGAAGTATTCATTAGTAGCTTCATTCAATCATTTTACTTAGTGCCATTTAACCTCCTATACTTTCAGTATCTCCGACTGTTTGGCTTCGAAAAAAGCACAGAACCGGAAGCGGTGGACGTGGAGGAAGAGTATGGCTGGGCTCAACTCCCCGACATTCTATTGGAGGACATCTTCGCCTTGTTGACACCCAAGGCCCGCCACCAGGCGTCGCGTGTGTGTAAGTTGTGGTATAAATCCTTTTATTCGCCGCGCGTCTGGGAGACATTTAATTTCGAGGATGGAACTCTCACAAAGAGGCGTTACAACTTGTTCAAAGGGTTCACACGTGAACTGTGTCCCAGGAAAGCTCAAAACTGTTTCAATAATGTCGGGTCTCTTTTCAAGAAAATCATTGTTTCTCCGATAATTAACTTTTATAATTTGCTCTTCTTGGGTGTCCTCAGCTCATTCCTGTCCTTCTACGAAGAGTTCCCGATACCCATGCTGCACACGTTTCAGTTTACGTTCGCATGTGAAAGTCATGGCATCAATGGTAACATGATATACGGAACTGGCGGACAGATCCTTCAAGAGCTCAACGCACTGATCGGCTGTATAAGAAATCTGAAAACATTCAGTATCAACCAGCTCCTGCTCGCCGAGGAGGACGTGTCTGGTTTGTTTGAGGCTGCGCTAAAGTACAATGGCGAGTCGGTTCGGTTCCTTGAGATCATAAACTGTGCAAAAGCTGACACTCCAATTCCACAGTTAGCGATGTTCGACTCTCTTCAGCGACTTACGGTCAGTCACCAACATGTCGATGACGAGGTGGCAGTCCTTCTAGCGGGAACCGGGCTCTCTGACCTTCGTCTGGTCCAGGATCAGTACACATGCGCCACACAGCCTGTTTCAGCCGACGCCTGGCGCATCATCAAAGAGATTGCGCCATATCTAAAGGTGACGCTTGAAGTACGTGGAAAGTGTAAAAATCCGTTGTTACTTCAACCGCACGCACCCGTGGTCAGTATCGTTTTCGGCACGCCCCACTCCAAGATATCGCATGGTGCGGCCATGGACATTGTCCACTTCTACCGGAAGACTCTGGAAGTGTTTATCCAAAAGGGCATCCCCCGTGTCCACGGCCCAAGATCCTTCCATGAAAGGGGGGATTCTTCTTTCGTCATGTTAGTAAAACATTGTCCGAAGCTCAAAACCCTCATCATCAATGAACGGATATCAACAGCAACAGTGCTCTTGCTTTCGCACGAGAGCAGATCATTGGAGACCTTCCTTGTACGGGCAAATGCCATTATCAAGCGGTCGGACTGGCCTCAGGACCGAGAGTGGTCTGAGAAATTTTATACGGAACTGAGAACAAATGCGCGCTGTTATGATCGGATGTCAAACGAGGTTGCGCAGAAACACGAGTGGAAATGGCGTCCTTTGTCAGACAGAGAGTTTAAGCAGATGGTTTAGAAGGCATTTGTTTAAAAGAGTAGATATGTGATTGTACATAGGAACTCTCATACACGAATGCATATGAGATTATTTTTGTATTGTGCAATACGCGTTTTATCGTTTACACTTTTATATACACCTTGTTTTATATTACCCGCAAATCTATTTACATCCCGTTACATTGATGTTATCAGTATCTGTACGATACACAAACATCAACCTGACTTCTCTGTGTTGTCCGATATTTAAAAAAAAATCTGTTTACAAATGCACTATTGACTTTGCGGTAAGACCGCGTATTAAATGGCGTCGCTATAATGATTTCTGTAAGTACTATACAGATGGCTGTGTTACCGGCTCCTCGTGAACATTTGCATGTGATGTTGTAACGAGTTTTGTTATCCATGGAATCATGTCCTCTACAATATTGTACCTTGTCGTTTTGATAAAAATTCAATCTTTAAAACGATGTGTTTTTTTTCCTTTTGAAAATAGAAAATTTAGAGGTGTTGAAGCGATATTTCAAGTTTGAAATATCAAATTTTGCTCAATGGGAGGACCATATCCGGCGAACGACTTTACTCAACGACTTATTCGTTTATTGCTTAATTTGCACATTATCTTTAAAGAAAAACGTGGAACTCAATTGCAGATCTTTTCAGTTCACTCTGGCATTGCTACTATAACTCTACCTAATACGGCATTCATGTAGACTGTAAATGCCATGACCCATGTTGACGTCATCAATTATCATGACGTCATAATTTTAACGTTAGATACCATCGACCCTCCATGGGAAATGTCAGTTCTATTAGTTTAACAAGCATACAAGATACATACACTAATTTGAACTATATGCTGAAAATTTATAAAAGCAGATTTTAATTTCTATGAAATTAAACATTGAACTATGTTGATATAGCATTTACAGTCTAAATGAATATTGTATTGCACAGCATTGTAGGCAAACAAAGCATAGGCCTAGTACGTTAGCGAGCATTATGACGTTTGCCTGCAAAACCTGAGTCATTCATATCCACTGTAATACATTATTTTCTGAGTATTGGCATGGTTCACACTTAACTTATTAATTTGAAACAAACCAGTACTGCTCTAAATTTTTATAAATTTATATGTAGACATCTACCTTCCGTTCTGTTTCTACAGCAGTCATTTTGAGCAGTTAAGACCTATTTGGATTTCGAACTTTTTTTGACACTAGCATCACCGATGAGTCCCAACAGACGAAACAACTGTATGATGCAGAATATTTTTTTTTTCCATTTAATCGAAGATGTTTACAATTAAATTGAAGATATATTTCAGTATTTAGAGATAAGTGCAGTTATTTGAATATATACTGTACAACGATGCTATGATATTGCATTTACAAAACAGTTGAAACACACACTTACGATACAGCAGAATTGTCTGTATCGCTGAAGAAGCATGGGTTTGTAGCACTGCGAATCTTGGTGTGCTTACTGCAACCACTTCATCCTAGCCTCGTTTTTTTTAGTTTTTTTTTAAGACCTGTTGAAAATATTTCTGGAATGCATCGTTAAATTTTTTGATGACACATTATCCGTTCGTATCAGTATAACTTGGCACTAACGAATGTAGCACAGAAACAGGAATGTAGCTAGAAAATACGTTAAAAATCGTAAAAACTAAATTAAATATTTTGAGTGCCAGATGGAACAACTTCGAAAAAGAACGTGGTTATATTTCAGTATTAAATGTGGGCTAAACTTGACAAAAGAACGTGGTTATAACTCAGTATTAAATGTGGGCTAAACTTGACAAAAGAACGTGGTTATAACTCAGTATTAAATGTAATCTAAACTCGAAATAGAATTCGGCGATGATGTGGTGTAGTCTAAACTTGAAAAAGAACGTGGCTAACTCGGTTTTTAATGTAGGCTAAACTTGATAAAAAAAAAACGACGGTTACGTTGTTATAACTCAGTATTTAAAGTAGTCTAAACTTGAAATAGAATTTTGGGATGACTCGACAGTGCCTAAACTTGACAAAGAACGTGGTTATGACTCTGTATAAAAAGTACTCTGAACGTGACAAAGAACGTGACTTTGACTCAGTTTCTTATGTAGGCTAAACTTAGAATGGAATACGGTGATGTCTCATTGGTATGATGATTTATCTTATGTAAACCATATCTGACGTTCAGCTAAAATTAGCGATGACGCAGTAATATGTTAAGCATACTTGACAATAAAATCCGTGATGTTTAATTCAGATGTAGCATACACTAAATGATACTTGATATGATCCCGAAAGAAGATACACAATTGAAAAAGAGGCATAGACGATTCAAAAAATATTTTCAATTAATTAATTCTCAGCTACTGAACACGGGTAAAATTGAATTGCTAACAATTACCGTACGCTGGACTTGTCAAGATATCAGTTATAACACTTAACCTGGTCCAATTGTTAATGTTCAACAAGATATTAAAATAAAAACAATGCTGATCACACTAAGGATGCCTGCCCCACTGCAGGCAAAACGCTAGAGAGTTCCACGGTTTATTTTCGTTGTACAGTGACCTCCCCTTAGTTTTATTTTGAACTTCCGTCGACCAGGTAGACCGTTTGGTTAGACCGTTAAACAATATGAGGTCCAGGGTTCGAATCCTGGTCTAGCCTCGCTGAAATTAAACACTCAAGAGCACTATTTATTGATAATACTGCATTTAGTTTATTTCATCTGTATTATTTTTTTCATAAAAAAATCTGCAAGATTTTAAAGGTTTTAGTTTTAAGAAACGATTTATTAAAAATGCGTACAGTAACACCCACCTAGTTACATTTAAATTTGACAGCGGTACAGGGATCGTTATGAAAGATCAATTTGTAACACCGGCTGTATATCACAGAGTCAACACACATGGACAAAATCTGAAGGGAAAAAAGTACGAAAAGAAAAAGACATCTTCGAAATCCAAAGTGTTCACCCTGGGACGACAACATAAAAGTATCCCTAAACGTGCCATCTTCCGGATGAAACAAGTTGACTGAGTAACAGAATTCTGCATATCTCTGATCTCAGAGTGACGTTTAGATGGAGACGAACCAAAGATTGACAACAGAAAGCGAGGGGACAACAAAACAAACTGAGAGAAAGACACACAACAAGATATATGGTACCGCGGAACAGATCAGTGTTGGGGTCGGTGGAAAATTGGATTTTATTTACGAAGGAAGAAGTTTACGTAATGCTCTATTTATAGTATTATTGGTCCTGAACATGGACCTTTGAACCCGAAAAGCGATCCCAACTAAGCATTAAATCAGTGTATAAAGTTTCAGTGTTACTGACCAACGAGACATGGAAATATAAAGAAAACAATTATAGTAATAATGACTTTAGCCTTTGACCTCCAGACCTGGTAAATATTCCAAGCAAGCACTTTCGATAAACAAAAGCATTGTATGAAGTTTGAGTGAAATCGAGTGATGGCAACTCTGTATTGAGCAGTAGTATATGATAAGAGTGACTT
Source organism: Chlamys rubida (assembly GCA_032359455.1). NCBI lineage: Eukaryota > Metazoa > Mollusca > Bivalvia > Pectinida > Pectinidae > Chlamys > Chlamys rubida. Next base: position 3,931 of record JAUMHH010199690.1, on the reverse strand, counting down.
TGACCTATAGCCTTCGGTCTTGTATAGAGCAATAATCCCAAGCAAACACTCTCGGTAAAGAAACAGTTCCACTGGAAACTGAGCGGGAACCAATTTTTAGTAATAGCATCAATGAACATGACTTAGGAATTGGGACCTGGAATGCAATCCCAAGCAGACACTTCCCGTAGGCAAGCAATGTGTGAAGAAGCAAGCAATGTATGAAGTTTGAGTTAGACTGACCCGCGAGAGATTGATTATTAATGTGCAGAATCCAATTTTCTATTTATTGAATTAATGACCTTGACCTTTCACTTCCAACCTGTAAAGTAATCCCAAGCAAGCCCTTTCTTTGAGAAGCACTATATGAAGTTAGGGTAGATTAAGTGATCAAAATCTCAGGTAATTTTGTAAAAAGGGTGGATGGACGAACGGTCAGACGGACATGGTTAAAATATCCTATCTTCATCTGATGTTGGTCTGGGTGGGTAGAGGGCGAGGGGAAGGGGAACAAATTCAATAGCAACACTGTTTGGTCCGTAAGCATCCTTTGAAGCACGTGATGTATCAAGATATCAATCCACAGGACTCTGAGGAGTAGAAACCCTGTAACTCATGATTTTGGTTTGTCATTAGCAATGAATGCCTAGAAATTATTTACAAGAGCAGTGGTTTTTGAGAAGAAGTCAAAAATGTGAATTAGTTGTAAAGGCGATCATGATGTCGTATTAAGTCAAAGAGACTTTGTTAAAGATGACCAAAAACGGGTCTTACTGAGTGCTTCCGATGATAACAACTTACCAATGATGCAGATTGATCGAGTGGTAAACACTCCGGCCTTCCACGCAGGCGGTCGGGGTTCGATCCCCGAAGTCGTCGTACGCATCGATATTCAAAGAAAGTGTTTTTCTTCTGCCCACACAACTCGAACAACCCATGTGGATTTTAAATTGGTCTGGGGTGGACGTTGCGGTATCTATGCTGTAGCATTCAAGTGAGGGAATGATGCCGTTGGAAGCACGATCCCACTTCAAACAGAACACATAACATATCCAGCAAACACGCAGGCATACACACATAGGGAGATATTAGCCAGATGGTAAGGCAGCTCCTGCGAATTCCTCAAAATTGTATTGATTAATTTATATGCTAATTGTATTAATTGTATATCTATGTACTGTAAAGCGCTTCAGAGTTGCTAATGTTAGCTAGATATGGCGCTATATCAAATGTTGTTTATTATTATTATGATATGAGACACAACTTTCAACGCTAATATTTATAAACCCTGACCAAGTCGTGTTTTGTCAGCGATCTGTCCTAATGGTCTAAGGCCCCTTTCGCGTATTATGCGGTTCAACCGGTTTGTCTGTTTGTGGGCCTTGTAAGGCTTTGTCAAGGCTCGCCTGAAAGTAGCATCAGATTTCTAGGTCCGACCTCAGCATTTCATAAACGAACAACTTTGGTTCAACCGGTCCAACCGTTTAGATCGCGATAGACGAATTTGGCCCTAACATAATCATGTTTAAACTGTGTTAAGTCTATAGCAATATACCACAGTGTCAACTATCAAGAACAAATCGGAAACCAAAAACAACAAAAGGGGTTGAGGAAGCCACAAAACAAATGGAAAGACACACACACAGACACACAAACCGCGGGAGCAAAACCTTATTTGTCCCTGAAAGATCCAGCATTTCCTGCACCACATGTTTACCAGCTGTCTCCCAGGAAATGACGGAAAGTTTCTTATATACGTATAGGTCACCCAAATACTAAAACACAGTAAGTCTTATATTCATGTTAGATAATGGAATTACTCAGAAAAAGTAGCTTGAACAGGACAGGAACGAATGTGCCTTGGTATATGTATAACTCAGTGTTAACTATTGAAGTTATTTACCTTGTGTGTTCACAAATGTAGTATGCATGTAGTTTGGTTTGGTTTAATTTTGTGAAACGTCCTATTAACAGCTAAGGTCATTTAAGGACGTGCCTTCATGTGTGTAGTGTATGCGTGCTTGCGTGTGTGTATGCAGGAGACAGGGTATGTTGGTTTGCTTTCCTCCCTGTGATAGCGCGGATCTGAGGCCGACTTTATAGTGCTATCTCACTGAAATGCTATGCCAAAGGCTCCAAACACAGCAGTATGCATGTAAAAACACACACACTTTTAACATGTTTTTTTCTTAGGTTTATTTTTTCCATAGTTTGTTTGATATGTTAGCAGATAAGCAAACAGCAAGACAATATTCAAAAGTGAACGCATTTCTGAGTTAACAAAATAGATAAATATTACCATGAATTATTCCATAAATCTGTTATCTTTTATCTGTTTAATTTTTTATCGAATAAAAACAATTAACAACAGCAGCTACAAATAATGAAATTGGCCAATTTTACAAAAATAAACTATGGCGTAGTCAGAAAACACAATAATTTCTATTCTAATGCGGAGATGGTAATTCAAACGAAAGCGCAATCAAATCAATTTCATGGTTATTAGGGCTGACAATTTACCATATCGTGTTTCTGTTTAAACTTCCCCCGTTAATTTAATGCAAAATCTATCCATAAAAGAATTTATCAAAGTTAACATAAACTATTATGTTTGTGTTGATTCTACTGTCTGAGAACTTTTAGATATGATGCACATAATGAATTCCGATAATCCGGAATTTCTTTTCCAGTCTCCGCTCCCACATCTAAACATTAGACACTCCCCAGCAGAAAAATAATGGCGGGCACCTCATGCACACTTGTAAATGTCTCCTTACAGCTACACAGAGATTGTGTTGCTGTAACCTTATAAGTCAATGTTTGTACTGTAACAATTAGTTAATTTATACATAGACTGAAGAAAGAACTTCTCAAAGCTAGGATCTATTTTTACGTAAGTTTACATTGCTTTACTTTCACATTGAGTTGTGGTCACTCCATCCTTCTGTCTTTTGCTTTGTATTTTGAATGCACGATTCAGGATGGAGCCAGCGGATTAGTTATAGTGCCAACTAACTACCTTGCATTTCCAAAGTAGTAAATATAGTTTAATTATCTTAAGTGAATTTACCGTTGACCTTTGGGGGAAAAAACGCTGTACAATATGCCTTATCATGGCCAAGAAATCTGAGTCTGTTACTGTATCTTTATATATAAACTTTATTTATTTTACAACAATTATGAAACAAGTTATTTCAACTTCTATTAATCGCTCTTGTTGGCCCGGATGTTAGCGCGCTGTATCTTACTCATTTCTGCCAACCCCAGGTATACTGAAAGAGGGTGATGACCCTCTTTATTTTACCAGGATGACAAAGTTCTGGTCATTACTTTCATCACATAAATAGTAATTGGTTGTGACTGACACTTTCATTCAGACGTGGAGCAATGGCTCTCTTAATAATCTGTGTAGTTTTTGTTCTACCACACGAAAACCCTGCAGCTGTTTCATTATCGGGAAAAAAAATTCGTCATAATTTTGTAAAATGTTCCGAGATTGAAATTGTAACCCGGCATGTGAAGTTGTCAAAACAGGTTTAAGGCTTAAATTCCGAGTGTAACCTGACGAAATTAGGTCACTTGGCAGGTATGCTTATATACTCAGTCATTATTCAAAATATCTTGAACAGAATCTAACCAAGGTCACTTTTCAATTCAGCCCATTGATAGTCCAATAAAACAATTAAAAGGAGTTGGTCAGTTATTTGGACTATCATGCAGGTCGCTATGCATGAAGTCATTGTATGAGTACATTGGCTAGAAATTGAACCTGAGACTGAATATTATATAAGGATTAGCTAATTACTAATAGAATCTTTCACCCCCTTGGGGGTGAGATAGAATCTTTCCCCGAGGGTTGAGATTCTCCGAACTCGCCCACAAGGGGGTGAATGATTCTTTTTCTCCTACCCTGTTCTCCCATTGTGTATCATATACACAATGTAATGATAAC
>JAUMHH010199657.1:0-13469 GCA_032359455.1 Chlamys rubida | reverse complement strand
CCATAAAAGGAAGAGGAAGGGAGATCACTCCGTGGCTCTGTCGTCGAGATATGGGTTACGTCACGGTAGGGAGGTCGAGATATTTGAATCTTTTGTTTTTGGGCTACAAAGATGGGTGTTGGTATTGTGTATGCATACTAAAGTTATGGTAATTATTACTAAAATGAAAATTACATAATTTAACTTATGGTTATATCAACTGTTATACATGTACTATTCCCATTTCAATTTTGTTGTTATAATGCTTATTCAGGAAAAGGGACTGTTGATCATTTCAATTTCAAATGTAGCTTTATCATAAGGTAACAGTTGCTACCCGGCTATCGGTATATCACACGGCAATCTAATGTAGCAACACAAATTGAAGCAAATTTATGAAGGAAAAAAACATCAAAGAAAAATATAGTGGTTGATCCTACACTTAACAACAGTTGTGTATGAACAATTATACTTTATAAACATTTATACAGCTTTATAAGCCGTTTATACCAACGATTAACCCTCTTAAAATTGTTTTATGATTGAAATATTAAGTGTAATAGGTCATACTAATTAGATCTCTGGGCCCGACAAAAGAAGCACCTGCTGAGTGTGGCAAACTGACGCCTGGAGACGCGAGCAGTTCTGTATCACATGATCTCAACATCACTCCCCGTTTGATAGAATGATACCAATTGATTTAGGGTTTTATATCAATAGTACATATGATAATTGTCCTCGTATTTATGATGTAGGGGCTTGAATCTAAAATATACAAATAAGAAAGACAGCTTTTAAAATTCCAATGATGATACGATCTTGATTTTTTTCTCATTTCAGTGAGATATGGGAACGCTGTCTATGTGAATTCTAGCGGTGTGTTTTAGTGCATGGGCAGGTATTTCCACTCAATTTTACAATGAATAAAATATTAATATTTAAAAAAAATATTTTGTACCTTCCCAATTGATAGATTGGATTTGTACAAGTGCATGTTCGATTACCGCACAAACAGATGTTCTGCTGGTATATTGACAAACAGACCGAACAAAGATGTAATTCTTTATCTTTTCTACATGTGTACGTTACTGTTAGCAAAAAACCGTTAATTTCAAGAATTCATTGTTTTGAACTCATCAAGCGTATTATAGATGCCCTATAACGCGGTACATATCAGATTTCTGACTGTTGTATCGTTTCAAATTAGGCTTATAAATTAAATTGAGTGTTAATTAATTTTGGTCTAGATTACTCGAGGGAATTTCTGAAATAGGAAATCCTTTACCTGTCTGCCAATTAGCAATTGAATGCATGTGCACTGATTTTTGAAGTAGCGTTTATATTATTTTGTTGTTGGAATGTAAACGAACAATTTGATTAGTTAACGCTAGAATCACGACATACCTCAAAAAATGTGTTTCAAATATATTTTATTGAATTGATCAAATGATTTTGGATAATGCGGTACCAAGTATGAATCCTTTTGAGCGTGACAATTTATTAATCCACCAATCCCATCTACCGCGATCACGTCATTATAGTCAACTTTACCATGCCAAGTACAGCTTTTAATTTATTGTTCGGGATACTTCAAAACTATCAGATACGGCATTGATTCTATCTTTCTGTTGATTACCTATTTGATGTGAATGCAACCCCGATTGTTACACACTTTAGGGCTTTACAAAACAATAAACTTAATATCAGTTTATCTGCCCAAAATTCAAAGAAATGAATACATTATTACAAATCAATATAAAAATAAATTAATGTTTCTGTTTAGCAAAGCCAGAAAACAAACCCTTGACTCTATCTACATTTTGTTATTTCAACTTTATCTTTCCTTTCAAAAATGGTTTTCAAACAAACGGGCATTCTGCCAATATACAGATGGGCTATAATACTACTCGACGTTGTGATATTATTGAAATTGACTTAAATATAGCTTTTTACTGATTCGAATCAAAAGCAGGAATATATTAAACAACGTATTATCTCTTTGTATCTATGTATTTTATACTGCTGTATGAAGGAGACATACACTGTACATGTTAAAGGTGTTAAGTACCATACAAGCTAGAGTATAAGCAGAGGTTACACATCGCCAAAACCCTCATCATCCATTAAGACTTGTCTACCATTACCTGTTGAGACAATAGACGGCCTGCGGATCCATGGTTCCTCTACATGTATCTAAATCACTTTGCGGGGTTTTGGTTGGTATGGCGCTTAAACTGTTTAATTACCTGTAATTCGTAAAAAGGAGGGTCTTCATACTCAAGTAGTGTACATAGATAGGTTGCTGATATATTTAAAGAAAACTTCATTTTCAGTATCATGAACATAACAATGGCAGGCACGTGGTATTACAGATGGTAGGCATAGAAAGGTCCTGTTTATAGACAGATGATCGTTATATACAAACGAGCTTCACAGACAGATTAAATTGTGTATGTGACAGTATTTCCTACCTGAAGTTTTAATTGTTAAGTGACAAGAATGTCAAAATTGCCCGCGAATCATTTTATCTAACCGTGCTTTCACAAAGGTATACAAAATGTCCATATATCCTTGACAAACAGGATAAAACAATCAAAGAAAAATATTTACGTATACGATATATTATGATAATAAACAGCTTTATTTTTATTTTTTATATTAATGCGATTTTCAGTACAATGTTTTCTATAAAGAATATCAGTATTGTGCTTGATATACACAACATAAGGATAACTATTTTCTAATTATAATGTTACAATTCAGTAAAATCACACTATGTAGTGACACAATTTAATATAAAACACTGAACTCTGAATGCCTAACTTAAAGAATAATTGGACACCTTTATACAAGATTGTATACTTAATAAAAATTTACTCATATCATGATTATATTATATTGTTGAAAATAGAACATTTATACATACTTGATATATTGTTTTAAAAAACCTGTCTTTTAATCAAACACTTCCCTTCTTGATACATGCTCATAAGTAGAGCTGAGCTAGATTTGAGTTATACTACTTAACATGATACAAGATATTTATTTTTAGTTCATATTTTCGACAGTTGTTTTCTTCATGTTTTTTTCACGTCAATTATTTATCAAACATCATCAACACACTTCACGGATTGTGGTTCACTTAAACATATGAACTAAAAATAAGTATTTTATCATGTTATGTACATAGTATAACTCAAACAAATCTAGCTCAGCTCTACTTATGAGCTCTACTCAAGAAGGGAAGTGTTTGATGTGTATTAATAGAGAGGCTTTTTAATACAATATTAATATATCAAGTATGTATACATGTTCTATTTTTAACTAAACCGTTGATATTATACCGATCGCTCAGTATAAACTTCACTTGTTTTAATAGCAAATATGGGAAATCTTACGATACCACGGAATAATTGTATAGTTAATACATTTATAACATTCGAGACTACTGCAACTATTCGAAGGGATTCATACACCTTCATATATTATACTGACAGATATGATTACTCTGACTATCACGTGGTGTCAGTCGGGACAATTTGATAAATATCTTGATTGGTTGACCAATTGCAATAGTTTATAAGATGATCAATGCTCGAATGATTAACACATAATATGCAACGTCGGTTAAGTATTAATCTAATGCATGGAGACAATAGGTTTCTACGGAGGAAAACAGGCTAACTTGCTACCAGATGACATGTATAGTAAATACGTTAACCTTTCAGAACTTCCATTCTATTTAAAATGCATAGTAACGTAGTAAAATCAAAACAACAATATATTCCTTTAGCACGCTTTCACTCTAAAACATAGCCTTAACAGTGTCCATGAAACATTTGATAACGCTGTAAAATTTAAGCGGTATGATGAATGCTACACATAGTTGTTTCTTGCACAGTGTAGTGTCCTTGCTGGTAATGAATACATTATTTGTAACCTTTCAATCCTTTACATACAGCTTTATATTTTTACACGTTAACACAAATAAGAAAATGTAACATAAAAAACTTTGGTCACGTCCTTTTTCTATTTTGATTATATACTGTTCAGTGATTAATTGGGTAGATATTAATGTTGGTATTTGAAACTGAAAAAAATAGATAAACGACAAAGTAAATATCGAAGCACAGAACTATGAAACTTAAAGCTTTATCAGCAAACGTTTGACATGTAAACCTACATTGCTTAAGCTATCCCATTAAAAAGGATGGTCACTATAGACCGATTCAATATCATCACAATTTCATAACGGTAAATTTATGGCCTAATATGTTCCAATGATTTGATTAAATGAAGCTATATTTTATCAATTTGAAATATCCTTATAAGAAACGAGTCGCAATACCCTTAAAACGACCTTAAAAGCATTCACCTGATACATGTAATGACACATTTAGATATATCAATAAGGGTTGAGAAGTTGGTAGACATCCAATACTTGTTCTATATTTCCCATTAAGTTATCATTATCAACAGATAAGCCAGTTTAAATTCAAGGCAGAAGACTCCTGGTCGTTACCAGATCGTATAAGTATGCGTCAATTAAGTCCGAAGGACCCGTTCATAGTTGATCAAATAATTCACAGTATTCACAATGTAGCATTTCCTTGAACGAATCGAAAGACGCGATGCAGATAAGGAAGTCCTTTATTACATACCTATAAATCAATCTATACTTAACCCATAATGACCGGGTAGTATAACACAGGTAGATAAAGGTAATAATCGACATACGTTTTAAATTGAAGTAAATTCCTATTTTAATAGATCAGTAACGGATCATATCTTAATTTGAATTTAATGAGAAAATCTCAAAACATATTTACAAAACACCAAGGTTTTAATTTAGGTTTAAAAGAGCTTGTAGTGTGGATTAATAACCTACTTTTATAGGCTAGGTTTTATATATCTGTATGATGTAACTTGCTCCCATTCAATAGTTGTTATCTATATTGTGTTGAAAGAACGTGGGCTCAAAATTAATACACTGATATATTTATATTTTGTATCACTAATGTGAAACCAACGACTTGGATGATTGCCATGAAATTAATTCCAACTGTGTGATGTTCGGGCTTCCTTTACTGTTCATTATGTAGTGTCTTTTCTCTCCTGTCGTACCTTGTCTTCCGGTGGTGTTTTCCATAGTAACCTGTCTTCATAGTGCTTCGGGTCTTTCGAGGAAGAAAACCCCTTAAAATCAAAAACAAAACAAAAAATAAGGTATATAATATACTATTTCGCTAGATTTTGATATTTTTATTTTGGTCTTTTTTGAGGATAGTTTATAAACATTTGTCTAATGCAGTTTTGTTTTCTGGTCTTTACGTGAGGCATACATGTTATTGCAGACCCAACGGTGTCTTTTGTCGTCAGTCTCTACAAAGATTACAATATTTGTTTCTGGTATTTTGGAGGTAATTCTCTAAGTGAGGCGAACGCGAATTCAAATAGCTTCAGGGAATAAAGGTATATTAATTAATCAGGGAATAAAGGTATATTAATTAATCAGGGAATAAAGGTATATTGATTAATCAGAGAATAAAGGTATACTAATTAAAAACAAAAGGGAATAAATTGTAATGTTGTAGTTCTTTTTGAAATTTCAATTCGTAGCATAATTATGTTAGCATTCAATACTTTCTACTTTAATAAAAAAAAAAAATATTCGAAAAATGATCGAAACATTCACAAAAGGAAATAAATTGAAATGATGTAGTACATAAGGGACATTTAATTACTTGTATAACTTAAATCATTATCGCAATAATCGAACCGTGATCAGTTGCTGTTGGTGGCAATGCACTCGTACGGGAAACCACCATTTCTTTTTCCCAAACTCTGTTAATCAGCGCCTGTTTAACCTTCCTTTGGGTAGTCTCTTATTACAGATTTAAAGATAATTTGATTAGACTACTTACATTTTGTAACGGATGAAAAATGACCATGGCATTGGAAGCAGAAATAAAAAACGGGACTTACTCTGAATTAACTTCATCAGTTTAATATTATATTTTAAGCAGTAGATGTTTAACACACACGGGTATGGATTCGCCCCGGTTCAGTTCACATATTATTCAATGAATTGAACATATATTATTAAATTTGCTGTGTTCGTCGATCACATTTGCCGATTGATCTCATACAGATATATTGGTGTTATAGCTATATTTCAATGTCATATGTCTTTAAATATTTGATGATTATGATTGATGTAAGCACTATAATTTATTTATGATGATTTTATATACAACGCCTTTAAACAGCCAGGATCGTTTTGATCGAATATTGTATAAACACAGGTTTATCTATTTTAATATGATGTTTATATATAATTAGCTGCATATTGCATTTCGATAATGAATAATGTTATAATGTTATATAAAGACAGAGAGAGTCAATCCAGCAACGGACTGGTGGTTTCTATAAATAAAGGCTGAATTCTGAGAATCCTTTCTGGCTTACTATTCTCATGACAAAAATATATCTGATTTGGTAAATATTTTCTGGAAAGTGATCCTCCTCCCTTAAAGATTAGGGCTCCATTTCAAATCTCTTTAAATGTCCAGAATCCATTCTGTTGTTTTTTTTTCGTTTTTTTTTATATATATAAATATACATTGAAACCTGCCAAAAAAGACCACCCAAAAGTCAATACAAACTTGTTTTATTTACATTTGGTATTAATAGGGGAAAACCTCAGTTCAGTATTTTTCAATGTAAAGGTTACATGTAAGTATTGGTTATACGAATTACCGCCATAGACAGATCGTCATTCAGGCCAGTTTCACTTATAGTGTCACAGTTGGTATGCATTGAGAAGTGTTTTACTAATGAACCAATGTGACACCAGTATCACAAATTGATGTTCATTGGTTCATTAGTAACTATTAAATATTGAAGTGACCCAGCAATTATATTTTAGTGATGAAAACGTTTATGTCAGGGAATGTCATTCCTTGTCTAATGTATTTCATTGTAATAGCGATTGATGCTGCAAAGTGAAAACTTACCAACACAATGTTATTGAAAAGTATAAATTTACTAATTGACTTGTACTTTGATGAATAGAACCGTAGTAATGTTAAAAAGTGCAACGTTTTATAATTCATTACGTTAAGTGACATCCTTGTTTTCTGGCTAGTTATGCTAATGGGTTTAGGTAGTGTGTTAACATCACGCATAAAACATTTATACAACTTGTCGCCTAATTGGTGATACATGTCTGTATTTATAGCAATTGAATGTTTGGTTTCCAACTTCATCATATGCTCAATCTTTCCTACATGCATCAATTATAAAGTAAGGAGTGATATGAAGATTAAACTATATGATGCAGTCAGCCGATTACTCCACTAGTTACAACCAATAATCCCCGTGCTGATTATTATATGTGAAAAAAAGAACCAAATATAGCCCAGATAACGTAAGATAAGATAACGTAATTAAAAATGTATTTGTCATTTTGCTGACGCTTGTTAATTGGTTAGATGTCTGAAAGGATATTCTTAGAAAAGTGTCTCAAAGGAAAGGTCATTAACTGATCGTTGACATTACGTAAACTGGTCCATTCACTGAGCTTCATGCAATGGTTCTAACATGTACTGTGTTGGAATTTATTCTTGCTGTAGAAATTTGCGGCAAATTGAATCCGAGAATTAAACACAAAAGTACATCTACTGATACACTCTCGAAATTCTACACGGCTCACAACTGCAAAAAAAAACTATTTTATTTACAAAACAAATATATGTTTACGTCCAATTAAGCTAAAGTTATTTAAGGACGTCTCATGCTGTATGTGGTGGAGGAAAGCCGGAGTGCCCGCAGCAAAACCACCAACCTTCGGCCAACATTTTTGTAATGCACAACAGTGATAATACATGTCTTAAAGTGTGTAACACACAAGACAAAATATACCACAGAATCAACCCACAAGGACAGTATACTGATGCGTCAACACGCTAGGACAAAATAAACCACCACATAAAACAAACAAGGCCGAAATATACCACTACGTCAACACACTGTCGCAAAAAAACAGCACACAATAGGATACATCAACGCACAACGTAAAACCCCTATTAAAAACAATAGAGTGGCAGAGTAAGCAGGGTAAGCATTTCCCTCACCACATGTGATACCAGTTACCCACTCTCACGTCAGATACGGGGTTTCTTTTCTAGAGGCTCTTTGGATCACTCTTCCATTCTTTAATACACAAAGCAAATCGTATACATTTGTATATCTTGAGATTGTAATTTTCATATAAACGCACGTATACTGGTCCTATTTGACGTCACAACATCGCGGGATATTCTAAGTTGACATATCTTATCATTGTTTATAGGTGCGTAAATTATCGCGCTCGACTAACCAACTAAGGACTAATCGATCTGCTGATGAATGCACCCCAGTCTATAGTTACTAGTGATGTGTTAAGTGTACGATGCTGTTAGATTATAAATAAAGCGACTACATTGTCTTTAAGGTGAACGCAGAGATATATATTTTAATTGTAATGTTGTATGTTTACTAGCACACATTGTAGACTGATAATTGTATGCGTGCCTGGTTCCTCCGTTTTCCGCGCCGCCTTACACATGTGTCCAAGATGTCCCCATTAAAATAACCCATTAGTGTTCAGTCTAAAGTCCATCTTGTATGTCAGTGAAAGCCTGTGCTGTCATGTACTACCGTTTTATAGATTATTGTGACATTATTAAAATCAGCCTAAACAATATTCGGCCAGTTAACACACCCAGCACGTAAAACGAAAAGATAACTTTGAAAATACAAATTAGCATAGTATTATCCTGGCACCGCTCCTCCCCGCCGTCAGTTCGAGAGCGCCGATGATTATCAACACAGGTGTGAAATTGATCAAGAAACATAAATATTTACGCCAATGATTATTCGTGAAAAAAAAGTACTTTTTCTGTAAATTATTTCAAAGAAACAGATATTAGTACCAGTCCGTGGCATGCTTTTGTTCATCACAACATCTCCGTAATTGGTTTTTAGAGTTAAATGAACTCTCCATCTCTCAAAGTGATTTGAAATAGAAAGTTAAAAGTGATATTTAAGTGAATATGAAACGACACAGTGCGTAATTGATGGTAATGATGTTTTTTGGCTGTTAATGGGAATCTGACGGAGTGGAAAACCGACCAGGAATACTTCCTTTCTCATACTTACAGTATCAATCTAATTACATTTACATGTTCTACTGTTAAATTCGCTTTGGTCAGCACGCTTGTCGCTAGTATAGCTTTATAAAAAGGGACAATTGAGTTGTAACGAATGCTTACAAATAAACCGATAGTGTGATATTACCTGATATCTTTATATTTTGACAATATGGCATCTTCTTAATACTTTAGTGACTGTTAAAAGTTGTTTGAATGGCCAGGTCAGCATAAAAGGGCGAATATCTGGAGTGGCCGCCAACTCTGCTTTTACTTTTGGGTTTCCGGGTCAAGTAAGAAATCCTTGTTTCACATTTACAAATAGAAATGTGTACGTTGCTGACCTGATGTCAAAATGGAATAAAGTTTGGAAAAAAACTCCTATGAAATGTAAACCCATAATAGTCTGTTAATTTATTCCTCTCTCCTCTCCTTCCCTCCATTCTTTCCCTTTCTTCCATCTTCCCCTTCATCCTCCTCCCTTCCCGTCCCTTTCCCTTCCTCCCTTCCTCTCCCATATTACCCCTCCGCCTTCCTTTCACCTCCTACCTTTCCTGATAGTACAGCGTTTTTGAGAAGCAAATCAATTATGGCAAAATTAACATCAAACACCCAGCAGTTTTGTTTTGTTCAGTTTGCCTGGAACTCCTAATACAAAGGACGATGTTTGCTGTAGTGATGTCATGCTATACTGCGGTATAAATCGAAATTCAAAAATATGGGAAAATTTGACTTGTTTAGATTATACAACAATAATGATCAAAATCTCACTCAATGCCTCCTTTGTAGGGTTTTTTCGCACATCACCCCTTGACTGAAATAAAAGATAAATCTAACAATGATGCCCCTCTACTAATAAATGGTGAGCTGAAATCACATCTTATAGATAAAGCAGAATCTTTCAATTCATGTTTCGCCACTGTCTCAACTTTCAAAAACACTGACTTTGAAATTGATCCTTATTGTCCTACATGTATCTCCACGATCAAACTATCATCTATCATTATAACTGAGCAAGATGTTCAGCATCATATTCATCTTCTGCTACAAAAAGCCTGTGGTCCCAAATCTCTACCTCCATATTTTATAGAACTTATTGCTTACTTTCTTGTGAAGTCCTTACTATTATTTCAACAAACCATTATCCACTCAAGAATGCCTCCTTTTGCGAAATATGTTAATGTTACCCCATCATATAAGCACAGGAGAGGAAAAAGTGTCCCTAGCAAAGATAGACACAATTTCTGTTAATCATTTGTTAGTATAACACTAGAAAAATTATTTTAGATATATCGCTGTCTTTTCTATCAGAGAATTATAATCTTATCTCAAAGACTCTTACTTCCTTTCCAAAAACTCCACTGTTAATCAATTAGCCTATTATTGATGAAAAGATAAACAACAGTATTTTCTCTCTGTAATTATTTATTGAATTTATAATTACTATGGTTTGGCTTATATTGGACACGGCTTTGAATTTTAATTTATTTTAATTTAATTCCCATATCTGGGCGCCACAGAGCATGCCCAACCATTCATATAACATTCCACATTTTTCATAACTATGAATGTTCAGTTCAGTCATCATTTAACATCTCATAACACATTCATCATTGTATTCATTAGTTCTGAATTCAATGTTCAGTCATCATTAAGCATTCAATATACTGAATAAAAAGTTCATTGCTTTAGATTTTTTCTTGTCATTCATATCAATTTCAATTCACCATCAATATATTATTGAACAATGTAGTTCATTTTTTGAATCCACAAATCACATCTGACATGTTTTTATATGATGAAGCCTCGAAACAACGTGATAAGGGTACAGCAGCAAGCGTTTGACTTAAATGACAGTAAATGGACTAACAAATCGAAAATATGGAATTTGTAACTATTTTATTAACTGGATTTATTGTCATCTCAGAGATAGACTGCAAAGAGTAGCGATAGATATTTATAAATCTAGTTTTTAATTTGAAAGTTTGAGTATCCCAAGGATACGTTCTTGGGCCTTATGGACTTTTGAATATTTATTACTCACGTTCGAGATATCTGCGATCCCATGCCACACTCTTTCCTGGTGACACTTCTCTTTATGTCATGATAGATAATGATGATAGGCTGCAGATATTGTAATTGGGATCTAAGGAGGAGGACTGTTTGGGCAGATAAGTTGGGAATAAGATTTAAATATAATCATTATTGTTATCCAATATAATAGAAAAAAGTCTGATACGGATCATTCCGATTTGTTATTCTCTAACAGTGTTAAAAAGCATAAACATCTTGGTTAGTTGTTGCACAGTCTGTTTATTGCTCATTCTGAAAATGTTAGCATATTTTTAATTTTCGATAGTTATGGACATTTACGAAATGAAGTTGAAAGCCAGTGTTGTCGACATTCCGTCCGATATGTTTGATGCGCCATGTTCCCTCAGATACTAGATCACTAGCCTTGTGACACAACGCTTGTGTATGAGCCGAAATGTATTCAATAGCAAGATAAGATATTTTCCCTATTATAGATGTGTTTTCAGTTGATTATAATATTCATATCGTAACAAGGGTAATTATTTAAGCGTCTGAAACGCATACAATAAAAACTATACAGAGGAACCGTGTTATGGTTTATGAACATAAATGTTATATTTGGTTCGGTACGAACGTGGTAAACTCACTATTTACCTGCTAGTGTAATTTCATTTGAACTATCAAGATTGAACGATAGTGAGGTCTCTATCAGACAACCCCTGCCAGCAGAGCATGACATTTTAAGTGATCAAACAATGCAACTAATTTACTATCTTGGAATCTAAAACTGAAATTAAATGTACTTTTTTAATGATTTTTAAAACTTAACGCAAGTTCAAATTCCCTGGGCGTAGACAATGCGCTACGTCAAATAGCATGTCAAATAAAAATTAGCCTGCAATAGGTACAGCCATGTTTTGTTGATTCCGGATTCCTGTTCACCCGTACACGTGTTAGATATTAGATAACGCCAACAAATGTGTACCTTTATTGGAGAATTGTTTATGTAATTTGCTAATTGGTATAATATAATTGACGTTGATATTATAGCGGAGTAATCTCTGGCGCTGATGGAGGCACATTGCCTAGTTACCGGCGTATAACGCAATCGTCTGTATAATCGCGGTTCTATCCCATAAAGACTTCTCTATATTAGATAAAAAGACACTTTTTCGAAAACGATTGTCAGTAGATAAGAATATGATTAAGCATCGAAAGTAATAAATGTCACAATTATAATTTCGATAATTAAATGTTGAAAGATATTACCTGGATTTTCACTTTGATTTTGAACTGTGACTGTTTCAGTTTGTGAATACCATGCGTAGAAAATTAAACGTATGTGAATTAAAAGAAAATCATACCTCAACATGAAACCGGTGCCAAACTAATTGAAGCACACGTGTGTCATGTTTTTGCGCGACTGCCTCGGTGAAATAATGCTGTGGTAATATAAGCTTATCCTCAACTTGTTGCATGTGAAATACAAATTAGATTTAAAATTATCGTATTTCCTTGTTTGCTCATTAAACGGGACATTCAAGTAAATCATAGGTCTATTGGCGTTGTGCTATGGCGTCCAACGATATCTGCATTACTGCATCTGTAAATGCTTAATTTAGCTTCATTTTCCTCTGTACTAGAATTTACTTTTAAGTTAAGTTCAGGACCCAATTTATAGAAACCCCTCTCTTGTTCAGACTCAGATTGTGTGCCTAAACCTTATGTCTTATTCCAGTGATATATTTCTAAAAAGGATTACAATTTGTCAATGATTTAAAAGAATTTTGAAGAGACTAAAATCCAACTGTTTTTTTCACTGTTTATACGTGACTTATTAACCACGAGCTTTGTTCAGCAAGTTACCCTGAAATAGGTTTCAATAAGCATGAAACCTGATTCATGAATACAGGTCCAGCTGTTAGTCTTACCCTGCTAAAGTCCGAGGTAGCCGTCATTCTGAATATATCTGGAAGAGAAAAACAAGGGTCATTGTTAACTAGTCTGTAACGTGAGGAGGGTGGCGGTCCAAAATAGTCTATAATTAGGATGACAGTTCACGAAAACCAGTAATAAGAGGACGTGTCTGCATGTATCGGGCATGATATTGTCGTTATGTAAACAGACTGCGATAGTAGGTAGATTTGGGGTTTCTCTTGCCATTGATATTAACCGTATGATAGGAACCAGTATTGTATTACACTCAATGTTCCATGTAATGTATATGTATGTATGTATGTATGTATTATGTATGTATGTATATGG
>JAUMHH010199646.1:0-13470 GCA_032359455.1 Chlamys rubida | reverse complement strand
ATGACGTCTTAGTCGACCTCCAATCTGACCTACAAGTCAGTGACGTCTTGGTCGACCTCCAATCTGACTTACATATCAGATGACGTCTTAGTCGACCTCCAATCTAACCTCCAAGTCAGTGACGTCTTGGTCGACCTCCAATCTGACCTACATATCAGATGACGTCTTGGTCGACCTCCAATCTAACCTACAAGTCATGTGACGTCTTGGTCGACCTCCAATCTGACTTACATATCAGGCGACGTCTTGGTCGACCTCCAATCTGACCTACAAGTCATATGACGTCTTGGTCGACCTCCAATCTGACCTACAAGTCAGGCGACGTCTTGGTCGACCTCCAATCTGACCTACAAGTCAGGCGACGTCTTGGTCGACATCCAATCTGACCTACAAGTCAGTAAAGTCTTGGACGACCTCCAATCTGACCTACAAGTCAGTGACGTCTTGGTCGACCTCCAATCTGACCTACATATCAGGCGACGTCTTGGTCGACCTCCAATCTGACCTACATATCAGTGACGTCTTGGTCGACCTCCAATCTGACATACATATCAGGCGACGTCTTGGTCGACCTCCAATCTGACCTACAAGTCAGTGAAGTCTTGGTCGACCTCCAATCTGACCTACATATCAGTGACGTCTTGGTCGACCTCCAATCTGACCTACAGGTCATATGACGTCTTGGTCGACCTCCAATCTGACCTACAAGTCAGGCGACTTCTTGGTCGACCTCCAATCTGACCTACAATTCAGTGAAGTCTTGGTCGACCTCCAATCTAACCTACATATCAGTGACGTCTTAGTCGACCTCCAATCTGACCTACATATCAGTGACGTCTTGGTCGACCATCACTCTGACCTACAAGTCAGTGACGTCTTGGTCGACCTCCAATCTGACCTACAAGTAAGTGACGTCTTGGTCAACCTCCAATCTGAAGGTAACTGAAGGCAAGTCAGGTAACTTCTTGATCGAAACTGATATTTGATATTTACTGTACGAGTATGAACTTAAATATACCAAGAAATAACGCGTTTTCTTCTTGTCGGTTCTTAGCGTATCAGTTAGAACTGTGATTGTCTCGTGAAACAGTTCTTGCTTCTATCTGTAGTATATTAAACGTTTGAGTAAATATCGAAATAAATCCCATTCGTTTCGTCAGACACTTACCGTAGGCTAATAAACCGCGATTGGTTCATAAAACAATTCCTGATACTCTTTTTGAGATATTTACGGTTTGAGAAAACCACGAATAAATCCCATTCGTTTGTCAGATACTTACCGTAGGCTTTTAAACCTTCATGGATTCTTGCTATAATTCTGTTTCTGATTGTAGGATATTTACGGTTGAGTAAAACGCGAAATAAATCGCATTCTGTTGGTCGGGTATTTACCGTAGGCCTTTGAACCTTGGTTAGATCACAGAGGATTCCTAGTGTATATCTTCACCCATAAAGCCATGCCTTTGGAATTGACTATATGTGTAAATGTATTTGAGTAAAAATACATGTGTGTTTCTAGTTGCATGTAGGTCGTTAGAAGTTGTATCTCGTTTGTATGCTTTCAGATGTGGCATGAATTTGTGGCGTTTTGTAAATTATACTTTTTGTACTTGGCCAATATACAAACCAGTAAAAGATGTAACGCATGCAATGATCTTTGAATTTTAAATTTGTTATTTTTTATTTACTCAATGAAGTGAAGAAATAAGGCGAAAAGACGATGCACAAACAGAAGTCTTGTTAGATCTCTACACATCAAAGGAGTTGGTCTTCCTTGATCTTCGGGCAAAATATCACTAAACCCATGCACGCGGGGCAATGAAAGCCTGGCGCATGGCGCAACGTTAAAGAGAAATTCCTTTTATCAACAGCACAGAACAAATGATTGTTTTACAAGTAAATCAAGATAGTGTTATAAAGTCTTCACAACTCGGGCTATCAATGAAACATAACGTACGACTCTGCATCTGTGGCTCCAGACTCACCAGTTTGATGCGCAATTTGCGTTTACAAGAAAACAGGCTGTATGTAAAGGACACACAACTCACAGAAAATATAACACGTCAGGTGTTCGTCTTTTTTTACATTCATTATGAAAAGGTTTAAAAGGGACTTGTCAACATTTGAAGGCTTGTATTTACAAATGTTCATTATTGTCCCGGACATTGCCGCCGCCGCCCGGACTAATATCACTAAACGTTTCTGTTTACAACTTTTCACGTCTTCATATTGTGGTTAAGACACTTTAAATGGACTTTAATTCTTTCAGTAAAACATTTCGGATTATAAATTTTATTTTCTGTGTGTTTAAGTGTGTTTATTTCCTCGCCAAGTGACGACTTTCATTTCCATTCGGAATACAAATAAATATGCAAAAGATGAAAATTGGAAATATTACAGTAGAAGGTGGAAATTTCGACTCTTTTTGTGGCTAGGAAACACAATCCGAAATAGATTTGATAACCAAACCGTTCATAGATTATGAACGATAAGGTATGGAGTTCATATATCCTTGAACATCCGTTGTGTAGTTCACCGGCTCATGAACATAAGTGTCGATTGCTAACAACCCGGACGAGCTGAGGTGTATGGGACGACAGGCTCGCAATCTGCAGTAAGTATAGCACATCAAGTTACAAACCCGCTCTGGAAACTAAATATCCCTAAGGAATTAAACTTGAAAGACAGTTAACTCTGGGTGATTAGCCGGAGAAGATTGTGTCTAAATCTGGGAAAGGGGCAATGGGGTTTGGACACGCCTCTATATGTGTCATTTAGCCTTGTGGAAGCTACCCGGGGTAGGACGTGAATTTGTAAATCTGACTTGAGCGATTTGTACTGGGGTGTAGATATAGGGCTATCAAACGGTTAACATAACCACAAATAATCCCGAGTAAAAACTATTTTTACGACCTGGTATTTTAAAGTTTTTTTAATGATACGCAAAAAATGGGGATAGCTGTCAAGCGGTTTGTCCTCGTTGTGTAGATAAGCACAAAAATGGTTAGATATTTGTCACAGATACCAAAATTAGCTAGAATGGATACATGATTTGCATGGAGTGAGTGTATATCTGTTGATCTAGACGAGACCAGGACGGCAGGACCTATTAGCAAGCTAACCGGCTAATTAATAGCCACGGCTTAAACCACTAGATTAGAGGGCGATCTTCGATCTTCGATCATTAACGATAACGCTAGAGATTCACCCTCACGTTCTCAATGAAATAATTACAAAAGTGATTCCAAACGTTAATGAATTTCCGATTTACGTCACGTTTTGTTTATTTAATTGGTCGAGTAGTTTATATTTAGGCAAGGTTTCTAACAAATTATTGATTATATTTATTTTTCTCCTAAATGGTAGTTAGTTTTATTTTTAAACAAAATATTGATATTGTTTTGTTATTATACCTACTGTAAATGGTATGTTCTTTTTCTAAACAGCGGTTTCAAATGAAGTTTTGATTTTTTATTGATTTTAAACAGAATATTCTAGCTCTTTTTTTTCTATATTGATGAATGTATAGCATCTATTGGAGTTGAATCAATGACAACGGTTGTTGACGTAAACTGTTACGTTTGGGATATATTTATTGATCTATTTATTTTTGTTTGTTTGTTTGTTTATTTATTTATCTATCTATCTATCTATCAGTATTTTTCTTTAACTTCGTCCTTGATTTAAAGCTAAGCATTGTTTGTAATGGGATGTTATATTCCATGCTGCTTTATTTTTATATCACAAAATAATTAGCAAAATTTAGATAAACTGCAACCTTATATGTTATTTTCCTACAATATAAATAATATTTATGCACCATATGGGTATATATCAATTACGAAATAGATTATTATTGAAGAGTTTTAATAAATATTGTAATGAAAGCGACATTCCATTTGATTGATACATTTCTGTTGTACTTTGAATGTATGCGATTAGACTTTCTTTGCAAACTCTTCTTCCGATTCAAATTGAATTAAAATAACTGCATTAATGACCGAGTTTGTTCAAGGTCTTCAGCCTCCACTGGCTCCCTAGGGCGGACCCTATCGTGTATTTGTATATCGGAGTATCCTGCTTCAATCAGTCCACTTAGACGGCACAGAGCCTGTTATCTAAGTTGTGCTAACTTGTCATTTGATGAGTGAGGGTCACGGAGTACAACTGCCCCTTTGGTTCTGAGCCTAACTCCGACAACCTGTTAGTTTCGCACTATTTTTATCAGCACGTGAGTAGGTGCACTACCAACACAACACCTGGGATGCAGATGCTGAATTAGTCCTTGTAATTGTGTCAATTTTCCCGTCCTTTTATTCTCCCTAGCATTTGTTTTATCAGAGTTTTCTACATTATTAGGGGGATTTGTCTAATTATTTTCTAGCAAAGAGTTAAAATTGTTTAGCTACAAAAATATGCTGTAGCTTTTTATTTTGAATATGATTTGAAATGCATTTTCCGTTTATTTCTCTCTTTTTTAATATTTAGATGTTTTATCATAATGTCAGATGAAGTCATAAATAATACGAAAATATTGATTCCGTTATTTTGCAGTTAAAAACTTTTTGCTCTCACGCAACCATTCTTAGGAAGTAAAATAAAGTTTAATTTTTAACATCGTGTGTCTCTAATCTTCAATTATACCGGATTATTTTAGCATGATGACAACGCTTGCCATTTACACAAACAGTTCCTCAATCATCCTGTGCTAGTGACCTAAATATTTGACTTTAAAATTAAAGATATCACTATCGACAACTCTTGCCCTCGTTAGCAATTACGGTAACTCATCTTCTTACAATTATTATCTCTGGGACTAATATGAAAATTAATAAATTCGATTAAGTCTGGGACTTTCTGATAACGATAAGATTTCTATTTCGTGCACCAGTTTTTTGTGTTATCTTCTTTTGATTTGAAGGAAACGCCAACATTAAAATAACTTTGTCAATTAACATAAATCTCGGCATCAAATTGACATACCTAAACGACACTGTTCAGATCGGTGGTATCAAATAATGGAATAACGTTCGTCATACTGCGTAGTAACCACTGGTATCTTCGATAGGCTAATATATATATAGATATATTGATTAACTGGTCGATAAAAGGCTATTGAATCGTTGGTAAAATACGCACATTTATCTGATTAACATAATTAATACGAAAATAATCACTTCACCAATGGTCGATTTTCAATACTAAATGCAATTAAAATAATGATATATGGTATTTTTACCGTATCACATCCGAAATCTCAGTAAATCGTTATATTAGCAAAGTTGTATTTAATCATTATGAATTGTTTATGACTACTATACGAAACATTGTTTTACAGTCTTACGGTGTATATTTTACATTGTAATACTATGTTACGGTGATTGTAATTGTGTTATGGTGAGTGTATATTTTATACATTGTTTCACAGTATTTTTACGTTCTGTGTATATTATACATTGCTTCAAAGTGTATGTATATTTTATACACTGTTTTACAGTATTCACGTGTTGTGCATGTTATACATTGTTTCAAAGTGTATGTATATTTTATACATTTTTTACAGTGTTCCGATGTATGTATGTTGATATACATGGGTTTACGGTGTTTATGGTGCATGCAAGATATGGCAACTTAGTTTACTTTTATCAATAGAATTAAATTTGTTTATATACAGGTACCATTACGAAAATATTGTATATATATTATACATTATATATAATATTATTATACAAATATTCCATTATATATAATATTATACAAATATTCCAGTTTATATATTATGTTGATATTTCATTATATAAATTATGTTGATATTTCATTATATAAATTATGTTGATATTTCATTATATAAATTATGTTGATATTTCATTATTTAATATTATATTTAATTACATTTTATTATAATAAATTTTGTCAGATACTCACCACCACTTCGTTCCCTTTAACTTTGTTTTCTTGCCTTGCCCGAAATGAAAAGCTGCAGTTAAAACTAAAATAATAAATAAAAGTTCTCGCATTTTATATCCCTTATTTCCTCGAGCCAAGATGATGTTCTGTGATGGCCTCACATGTCGTAATCTTACAGCCAGGTCCGTCCCCGAATCCGTCACTCGCGATACTGACGTAATGGTCAAGTCATTCTTATCTTTAGTGACGTAGAGATCCAAGTTTTTTACACCTTTGTCCAGAGCCTCAGGTGTGTTAATTAAACTCAAAGGTGTTAATCCTCTGACCACTTCTAGTCAGTTCCGGTCAAATCGGTCTATCTTTCTGATCGCCGGTGATTATTACATCAAGGGCTTGTCAATCCGTAGACAATAGGGGTGTCGGGTGATTTGTTGTGATAATTAGCAGGGTAATTATCTCGCTGATTACACCCCGTGTGTGACGGTCCCGGTAGTGTGACTCCCCCTACTACTGTGCAGTGTGTGTACCAGGTCTCTCCTCCTCACACTTTGCTATCCTCAATCAACCTCCAATGTCAATGGCACTATTTCACTGACAATTATCCAACACTCTGGCCGATATGACTGGGCGGTTATTCAATAAAAAAATCAAAACTCTCATTTAAATTGCCAAATTATTGTAGACACTGTTCTGGCTGCCCGTTTTCTCAGTTTTCGACTTAATATGAGAAAATAACCCTGTTATACATTTTCTTGATAAAATCATATCTGTTTCTTTTTGAACTTAACAAAACACACACGTTTCGGTACGAGGAGCGTAAATACTAGCTACTATATCTCTCCACCGACACTACCACGTGTTGTACCGACACTTTCACCGAGCCTTCCTCTAAGTATATATATACGCTTTACACCAATATAGTAGTGAATATTTTAGGTAAACCACAACTATCGTATTTTTTTTCTTTCCAAAGTGATGCTGATGACATCATGGAAATTTATATACAACTTTGATTATGCTGTACGTCCCTGTATCTCACCATCGGGACCGTTCGAGCCGGGCCGTAACGGATAGGTAAGGGCCGCCTTCCTCGGTGATTGACTGGCAGCCGACGTCCGACCACCTATCGAATCAGGCGACCTCAGGGATAGGGAAAGTCACCTTCTATTACTCAAAGCTTGTCCACTACCCGAGAAAGGTAATTCACCTACTCCGAAATATCATTATTTAGAATGAGGAGCGTTTCCGTAGACAATTCTACAGCTCTATATTATAGTGGCTATAATGG
Source organism: Chlamys rubida (assembly GCA_032359455.1). Taxonomy (NCBI): domain Eukaryota; kingdom Metazoa; phylum Mollusca; class Bivalvia; order Pectinida; family Pectinidae; genus Chlamys; species Chlamys rubida. The sequence continues at coordinate 6,275 of JAUMHH010199646.1, read as the reverse complement.
CTGTATGCTTGGCTGACGGTACATGTGCTGTACCGGGTGTCGTCTGAGTAAACCTGTTAAAGATAGGTTTGCCGAAGGTCTCTACACACCAACACTGTTTAATACTGCCTTTAAAATCAATTAAATGCTCTAATGTAGATTTGTGGTATCCTGGTCCATCCCTCTCCCCCTCATCTGGACACAACGCTCTGGGGTAGAAACGGAAGACATGCACACCGCGGTCAAACCTGTGGATCCCCTTGTACCTATCATCAGCAGGACTGGTCAGGTGTTCTGGCATTAGTCCAAGGTAGTGACCATGTCACCGTCATTATTCAGTCGTCAAATCATACCATTAAATCCGTTTTTATGTCTTGGAATTCACGAATTATGGCCGGAGAACTATCACTTTTCTTAACCCTAGTATACCGCCATCGACGAGCGAGGCGACTTGGACGTGAGTGTAATTTGCGAACACTGTCCAATTTGTTCCACAACCAAGGAGAATCACATCACAGAACCCGGACAATGAATTTCCCTAATAGGTGCAAACTGTCCCACCATAAATTCACTGGACAATAGTTTCAGGGCTTGTCGATGACCACCGGATTTAATTTCCAGACACCAGCTCCAATTGAGCTATAAACTCGGGTACATTAAATTACCCCAACATTCCCGGAGTGTCTCGAGGGCATATTGCTGTAGATTCCGCAAAAATACGTCGAACAACTATCACCTATATTACAATACGTGTATGTGTAAGCTAATGTATAAAAATGCATATAATATACATTCGTATATAGATATATACAAATGAATGTGTGAATTATTTAAATTGTTGTCAATTTATCGTCAACAGAGCGTGGGGTTCATTGCTATAGTAATACGCCAGCACACAACAGTGTATACCTTTCTAAATGACATCAGGAATTCTACACTAGTTCAAGTAGCGTATGACTTGATATGTAGAAAAAAAACTACACCTACTAAACTGGCACATGACATATTCATAAAAAATCAAAATGGTATGTCATTGTTTGTGCAGCAAAAAAATATGCATCGTTAATAATTCAACATTTTAAAATGGTTTCCGCCATCAGATATGATTTATCAATTAAATCTACGTATGTTTGTGTGACAATCTTTGTTATGTTCCTCATCTTAATGCTTATTTTTATGTAATTTCAGTAGAAAATGCGTTATTTTCTAAATATATCTACGATTTTATTTAATATTACTACGCAGTTTATTTGAGGAGTATAAAATTGTAACGTCATTATGATTATAGGACACTATGCTTGTATAAGATCAACTTTTTAACACATTAATTTTCTAGAGCGATTCGCATCTTTTTCAGCACTAATGTATTTTTATAATTATGCTGTAGTTTCCCTTTCATCGTGTTTTGCATTTAAGTTTAAGATATTCATTTTTTTTATTGTCAGACTAACTTATAATACTTTATCTTGAGGTCAATGCCTATCGACCCAATATCACATATTTTCCCGAAATGTCCTGTCTTGTAAAGGTGTATAGCTTGACCATGTTCCTAAGGTTTTCCAACAGTAGGTCTAGGACACGAAACAATGATTTTCGGACACTTATCCACACAATTTCTCCTTGTCCTCGGACACTTATCCACACAATTTCCCCTTGGTTCGCCAAAACACACGCAAATGCGCAACTGTTTTAACTTTTCACATTTTACTCCGTTTCCAAACGAAAGAGATGTTTCCCTTCAGAAATACTTCCTTCAGAAAAAACATTCAACGTAAAGCAAGCGTGTTTCAGCAATTGTAGTATCAGAATGGTTTCTGCGTTATTTAAATTCTTTCTTGTTCCAACGGGGAGCCGTCCAAAAGTCTTGTTTGAATTCTAGGTTTCTTTGGTCCACCTAATCGTCTGTAATTACGGTCTAACTGTTCCCTCACTCTTCTATCCTCAAAGCTCTAATATACAGACTTTTCTGTCTCTCGCCGATTGAAACAGATATGCCCTTTGTATCTCTGTATTGAGTGTTGTTACGAGTTGTACTGGGTACCCTGTATGTGTTCCGCGTTTTGTACTCCAATACATGTGTGAGAAGCTCCATAAACAATCTCTAACACTGTGGACAGGTCACATGTCATACCTGTGACCCGTACACAGATCTTCCAATTATTCTCTGCCAAACTTATCTTTGTCGTGTCATTAAGAATATGCTTTACCTCAAATTTAACACATAACTGTTAAAATCAATACAAAACTTCAAAATGTTTACTAGAAAAACAGCATAAATAGAACAGAAACTCTGAAATCAATACCCACTCACAGGATAAAACATGATATTCCTCACCTTACAGGTAGCAGAAATTTTTACATTTCTATGTGCGTTGTACCGAAAATTTATTTTCTAAAATGTGCATATCGGATTTAAACGGAGGTAAAAAAATAATCAATCTTGCCCACGCTTAATTAAATTTTAGTCAAATCCATACAATACATCTGAAGTTCGCGTTTGTTTCGATTTTAATTGATTTTTAATTTTTCTATTTCAGTTATTTGATAAGTCAACTATTTCAATTCTGCCTGACAATCGTTTAGTAGAGGATCACGAGCGTGTGTTCCGCTGTCGGAGTTCTATCAATCTCCGGAATACCACACTGACCTTTGACCTTGTCTTATTGTTTGAAACTGTGAAATGTATTGTTAGCTTGACAAGCACTCGTCAATATTTTGTTCTTGAATTTTCGTGAAATTAAATAAATATCCCACTTTTACCTCTATATTTCTCTTATCAAACAGTAACATAAACATCATCGGTTTTTTTTTTATTTGTGACAATATTATCAATGGAAAGTTTATGTATCCAATGTCATTTATGAAAAGGGTATAGGTATTGTATAAGATACTATAATAAATTTCATGTGTAAAGTATCATTGATAGAAAGTGAATACATATAGTAACATTTATTTTAAGTTACATTTATAAAATATATTTGAATGAAAGTATTTACTGTCAATGAAATATTTGGTGGAGAGTGAAATTTTGTTTAAAATACTTTTGACGTATTAAAGTGTATATATAAGATACTTTTGATGAAGACTATGAATAATTTTGATTGAAAGTGTATGATTGTATAAAGCATTACTGGTGGAAAGTTTTTTGTAGAGAATTTTAAATATGATTATAAGTGTGTGCAAAAAATTGTATAAAATATATTTGACTGATATTGTATATAAAGAAATCGACGATGGAAGGTGCATGTTTAATGTAGTACAGGGGGATATTTGATGAGGATAGCTTTTAATCCGACCAGATATTTGCTTTGTTTTTTTCAATTTTGGTAAAAACTATGAAGCTTCATAAAATACTTATTGGACAGCTGATTAAATTTAATACAAATATGTCCAGGACGGAATTGAAATTCATGTAGCAAAAATAAAACAAAAAACAAAATGAGTCGAGCCTTTGACGTGTTTTAACGGATGTTAGAAAGTGTATAATAACAATAAAGCTTAAATGTTCGGTTCCATCTTATTTTCAATGACATTGTGTATGTTATTGCTGTCATTATGACTAAAACACTGGCTTGCGTAACATATATATCTAAACTAACATGTAAATAAAATAAAGCTGTATAATTGTTTTATTTGATGGCCGAACCAATACGCCTGTGACTGTTGGGTTTAAGGTTGTGTGATCACGAGATAACCTCGCCGTGGGTCATAACAGATCCCTGACAAAAATGTACAAAAACCACACGCCACCCTGGCACACTAGAGGGTAGACTTTGTCGTGTTGGTATGTGAGTGAACACTGGAATGTCATTAAGCCGCGAATCTCGTTAATCCGGACAACGATATTCTGGTCATAGACTGGACCCTCGTTAGTCCAGACTACGATACTCCGGTTATACACTGTTATACTTCGTTAGTCTGGACTACGATACTCCGGCCATACACTGCTAAAATGTACCTCGTTAATCCGGACTACGCTACTCCGATCCTACACTGTTACCTCGTTAATCCGGTCTACGATACTCCGGTCACACACTGTTGCCTCGTCAATCTGGACTACGATACTCTGGTCACACACTCTTACCTCGTTAATCCGAACTACGCTACTCCGATCATACACTGTAACCTCGTTAATCCGGACTACGATACTCCGGGCATACACTGTAACCTCGTTAATCCGGACTACGATACTCCGATCATACACTGTTACCTCGTTAATCCGGACTACGATACTCCGATCATACACTGTTACCTCGTTAATCCGGACTACATACTCCGGTTACACACTGTTGTCTCGTTTATCCGGACTGCAATACTTAAGCTATAAGACAACCAAGTTGCACGCTAGACAATGGAACTTCGATAGCGCGGACTACGATACTGCTCATACATTGGAACCTCGTTTTCCGGACTACGGTAATCCAAAAGAGTTCATTTAATAATGCCAATCTCAATAAGCTTACTGACACATATTTCATCATTATTTTTTAAAGTATTTATGAACTCCACGAGCTAGGAATAGTTGCTGCTATCAGAAAAAAATGATTGCCGTGAAGGTAAAAATAATAATATAAAAAATAAGAATATATTCTGACAAATAAGGAAAGGGTTTCAAGAAGAAGGTTACTCTGTACAATAGAGATGGACTCTAGGCATGAAGTCATTGGCAATGCTTGTATAACTGCAGGTGGTTTCTCTGTCATGGAATGAATGACGCAGATATGACGTCATGACCGATGTTTGTATATGTGTATTAGAACGCTGTCGTATGACGTCATAACCGATATTACTACCACTGTAATAATCTAGTCTAATATGACGTCGTGACCAATAGTTTGTATCACCGTATAAAGACACGGTTGTATGGCGTCATTGTATGTAACACTGACAGTTGAAGGACAAAGTGGTATGATATTAATGACCAATCACTGTATTCGAATACTAAGGTATGATCTCATCACAGATGTTTCAATCACCGAAGTAGGACACTGTGGCATGACATTGTGAGCATGCATTATTGCTGTTATAGGAGACTTCCACAGGACGTCGGCCATTGCTTGTTTCACCGCAGTAAGACAGTATTAGCCGATAGTAAAAAAACACTGTTGTTTGACGTCATTGCTAACGTTTGCAAAAGGACGATGTGGTATGACGTTTATGGCTAATGTTTGAGTGTAAGTATCAGGACGCTGTGGTATGACGTTTATGGCTAATGTTTGAGTGTAAGTAGCATGACGTCATGGCTTACGTTGGTACCACCGCAGTCGGGTACTGTTGGGTGACGCTATGACCAGTTTGCCAGTCATTGTAGTAGGACACTGTGACATGACTTTATGACAAATGCTTTATTTACACGGTAGAAAAGTTCCGCATGACATCATTTATACTATTCTAATAGGACCACTGTGTTACGAGTTCGCCAATGTTTTATCACTAAAGGAAGATAGTCTGCTATGATGTCATAACCAACGACACTTCAGTATGACGTCATTACCAATGTGTAGTAAAATACTCTTTTATGACGTCATGATCAAACGTTGTATTATTGTCGGAGGACACGTATGAACAGGGGCACTATGCTTTCAGTATATCACTGTGGTATGATGTCTTATTATATCACTGTGGTATGATGTCATCTGCAATGTCGTAATTGTAACATGACACTGTTCTGTGACGTCATGATCACTGTTGCAGGAAAAAAGAGTAGGATGTAATGACCAAGTGTTTTTTCGCTATATTAGAATGCTATTGTATGACTTTTTATGAAGGTTTCCATCACCGTAGTAGGACACTGTTGTATGACGTCATTGCATGTATCTAAAGGTCGCTGTGAAATGACGTTAAATTTGTATCACTAAAGGAGGACACTGTGGTAAGACACTGGGGTAAGACGTTTTACAACTTAAGTCTAACATATTGACGCCGAGATTAAGTATCCATGTACATTGACGCTGTGGTTAGGTGTTCTTGTGTATTGACTTTGAGGTTAGGTGTCTTTGTGTATTGACGCTGTGGTTAGGTGTCGTTGTGTATTGACGCTGTGGTTAGGTGTCCTTGTGTATTGACGCTGTAGTTAGGTGTCCTTGTATATTGACGCTGTGGTTAGGTGTCCTTGTGTAGTGACGGTGTGGTTAGGTGTCTTTGTGTATTGACGCTGTGGTTAGGTGTCCTTGTGTATTGACGCTGTGGTTAGATGTGCTTGTGTATTGACGCTGTGGTTAGGTGTCCTTGTCTATTGACGCTGTGGTTAGGTGTCCTTGTGTATTGACGCTGTGGTTAGGTGTCCTTGTATATTG
>JAUMHH010199645.1:9942-28913 GCA_032359455.1 Chlamys rubida | reverse complement strand
CAAAAGAACCTGTTAACAGATTTTAACGTGTTTGACTCTTGTGATATTGAATGTTTATGAAGGTTATTCATTTCGAAAACTTGATAGCCTTTCATCAAAACTTGATGAGGCAGCTCGTGCGAATCCCTCAAAATTGTTTTGATTAATGTATATGCTAATTGTATTGATTAATGTATATCTATGTACTGTAAAGCAAACTATCATGACCCTTGACATGTTGGTTCAAAAGCAACAGTAGGTAAAGGTTATTATTATTCGCAAACTTTGTTGGGCTACATCCCAGAAAACTACCAGCCTAATATCACCTTTCCATTCTTGAGAACAAGTTATTTGAAGAATTTGACAAAAATGACTCCTGTGACATTGAATATAGGTTAAGGCCATTTTTACTTGCAAAGTTAATTGAGCTCCATCCCAGGAAGCTACTGTCCTAAAATCATGACTCCAGGCTTTTTTGTCCTTCAGAAGAAGTCATATTTTTTTTTTTTTAATTTTGACTCCTGTGAGTAACAGGAAAGGAAAAATGCATGGCCAGACTGGGGTTCGAACCCGGGACCCACCGAATTCTAGACGGACGCTCTACCAATTGAGCTACATGTACCTGGTTGCCGTTGATCGACCCAGTCCAGTTCTGCTACACATATTTGACCCCTGTAACTTTAAATATAGGTCAAGATCATTTTCCCCTAAAATTTGTTGCCCTTTATCTTAGGAAGCTACCAGCCTAATATCGTGATTCTAGGCATTTCCATTCATCAGAGGAAGTTGTTTGAATTTATATACAAATTTCACCCCTTTGACCTTGAAGAGAAGTCAAGGTAATTTTTATACACAAAATTCTTAACCTATAGAGTGACAAAGTTTTTGAATAAAAGCGAACTTGAATATCCCAGGAAGCTACCTTCAGGCAGGTGAGCTGACAAACCATGAGAACCCTAAAATTAGAGATAGTTCATAGGCCTGTGTTTATATCTGATACTGACTGGAATCTGAAGGCAATATTACCTGCTAACATCCAATATATACATGAGGTCTGTGAATATGATCTGCACATTCTGGAAACTGGCAATGGCCCTGAAATACAACAAATAAGATTTCATCATTTAAATCTACATGTAATATTTAATTTCTCATATACATACGCATGTCATCTTTGTTCTGCAGTCTAGGTCATAATTGATAAACCGCCAAAAAAATGGAGTTTTACAACAATTAAAAATTATGCAGTTCATTTTTGTGAATTCCTTGTAACACTTTTTTGGCAGCAAAGAAGATCTTTCAAAAATCCTGATTTTTTTGTATGTTCTAGTTAAAATCATTTGTTTATGTAGTTTTCATATTGTTACCTAAGATTTTGTGGGTACCTACCTGTCAGAGCTGAGGGCTGCCTTGAGAGGTTTTACATAGGTGTCTCTAATTCCTTTCAATAGTCTGTTGTATTCCACCTCACTGGACAGAATCTCCATAGCAACAGGGGTTCTCTTCTCCGGGTACTCACTGAACTTCTTAGCAGTCTGTGGCAGTGGATGTCATATAGATCAACATTACTTTTGCAAATATGTGTTATCTTTCTGATTCACCAAAAACAAGGTAAATTGAAAAGGAAACTGCCAAATTTTTCAGACGTTTTTTTTGTTTCAAAGTAGGTAAAAATAGAAAAGCTAACGATACATTATCATGTGTAATTATTGTACTCACCAGGCGCTCATGTTTTCCTGTCAGAGTCATGGTCCCAAATTTTACTTTGAAGTCTTTCATCTGCCGAGTCATTTGTCCTTTCTTTGTCGTCTGCTCTTTTCTGTCCTTTTTCTTCTGTCTCTGTTGTGCCTTCTCGCTCTGTTCATTCTGTGCCTTCTCTCTCATTTCTCGTGGTGAGGTCTCTGGTACAGCAATATATACACATTACAATTCAATACTTGTTCTTCAGTAATTTCACATGCAACATATCAATTAGGCTATTGTGCATTTAGAAAACGGAATAAATCTACGCCAGTTTTCCAGATAGTTTACAGGGTTGCCAACTCTCACAGTGTGAGACAAAAACTCACGCTAAAACGTCCTAAAACGTTCTTACTCACTCCTTAGAGGTTGGCAACCCTGAGTTGATGGTTCAGATTATACTGTAGATACAATAGTCCTTATATACAAAACAAGAGATTGTCTTCACTGTGTTCTTACCTTCCTTTAATTCCTCCTCCTCTCCGACTTCATCTTCTTCCCCAAAGGCCGTCTCCTCCTTGGTGTGACCATTGATCTGCTCCACTTCACTGTCCTCCAGGTCCACGTCATCATCGCCAGCTGATGAGTCCACAGACTCGTAACGATCCACAGGGGGGCGTTTCATCGTCCTGGACTGAATCAGAAGGATATGCTCTGTAATGCTTACTGTAAGAACACGCTCTGTAATGCTTACTGTAAGAATACGCTTTGTAATGCTTACTGTAAGAATACGCTTTGTAATGTTTACTGTAAGAATACGCTTTGTAATGTTAACTGTAAGAATACGCTTTGTAATGCTTACTGTAAGAATATGCTTTGTAATGTTTACTGTAAGAATATGCTTTGTAATTCTTACTGTAAGAATACGCTTTGTAATGCTTACTGTAAGAATATGCTTTGTAATGCTTACTGTAAGAATACGTTTTGTAATGTTTACTGTAAGAATACGTTTTGTAATGCTTACTGTAAGAATACGCTTTGTAATGTTTACTGTAAGAATATGCTTTGTAATGCTTACTGTAAGAATATGCTTTGTAATGCTTACTGTAAGAATACGCTTTGTAATGCTTACTGTACAAAGTGGCATTTTCTACTATGCAAGTTTTCTTTTTAAAGATAAACATTATTGTCTGTTGTAATATATTTCTTTAGCTGGCAAATATAATTTGCTATATCAAGTGCAACTTTTCTAAGACCTTTACCTAAACCAATAAACCAAACACTGAAAAGAAAGAGGATTATAAGATACCATGACCAAACAACACTTACATTGATAAGAGTGAGTGTATTGTAAGTGTGAGATAAGAGTGAGTGTATTGTAAGTGTGAGATAAGAGTGAGTGTGTTGTAAGTGTGAGATAAGAGTGAGTGTGTTGTAAGTGTGAGATAAGAGTGAGTGTATTGTAAGTGTGACTATGTGTGTGACCTACCTTTTCCAGGCTGCTTGTGAATGACAGATCATCTACACCAGCTCGCTGTAGTAAAAACTTCCCGAGGAATTCAAGAGGGTTCACCTAGAAAAGATGGATGATTTTAAAACAAACACACTTGATGGTATTAATGTCCATTCTGGTGATATTTGGGGGATGAAAATGCATGCAAACATCAGCTTATCAGAATTAAGCAGCCATCAGAGGTGCCATTAAATGACAAGAAACAGGGGCAGTGTACAATTATTCCACGTTAAAATTAAAGAAAAACCCACAGTTGAAAACAGGCTCACTTCTGCGTTTTAGGATCAACTAAGAATAATATACTGGAATAAGGCTTTCTGTCAATGCAAGGAAGAGCAGATTATCAAACCAGACCTCCATTATTAGTTATGTATATATGTTCACATCAGTTTAGTGGAGTACAATTCTTCTAGCCAAAAGTTAGTGGAAAATTATCAATTTCTACTATGATGAAAAACATAGGTCAAGCTAGTAGAATATTTCAAGATCTTCCTGCGCGCTAGAAGTTTACAAATAAAACAGTAAACCCTAGACCTGCGTTACTTGAGGATTCACTTTTAGTGAGTTACTTCCAGTGTGTTACACGAGATAGACAATGCTTTTGATATATCATTGCTTTCTAATCCGTAGTCCCGTGGAATTATAAATAAACACATTCTTTTAACAGATGACACACTCAAGGTGATATATGAGTACATTAGGTTTTACAGAAACAATATGTGAACACTAGGTAGACTTACGTTATCCTCGCCGCCCAGACTTCGGAGGCCCTCAGTCAGGACATCAGCTATTTTGTTAGCTCCCTGTATTTCTGTCTGCCCAAGTACATCAAACATAACTTGACCTACAAGAGGTGAAAAAGGAGCTGTATATGCATCATTACAAATTACTGCACAAACCCCTTTCTGATGAGAAATGGATCTTATTTGGAATTATATATCTAACTTATTCCAGTTCAGATGCACACATTGAAAACAAAATTACAACCAAATATATGAACAAATGTGCACTGTGAGATAGTAATGTATAAAAACTTCCTTTTTCAGAAATAAAGACTTGAAACCATGCCTACAATAATCATAACAGGAGGTAAAAATTGGAACCATGCCTACAATAATCATAACAGGAGGTAAAAATTGGAAACTATGTTGATAAGCTACATGATTCAAAGAAAATTATACAGAAAATATTAATATATGTTTTGGTCACAGATTTGTTCTTAACTATTCATTTAAAAAAAAAACTTTGATAACTTTCATTTCTTGGTTGTTCTGTATTGTTTGTGAATGGTAAGATGCCTGTCAATAAAAGGAAACGCATATCCTGGTCAAATTGTATGGAGGACCTACCTGTCAGCTGAGACACAATATCCTTGTGTGTTTTCTCAAAATAGGGAGACAGCAGTTTCTTACAGGTGGTCAGTGCCTCCTTCGCCTGGTCAGCTGTGTTGGTCCACACATCCAGTTTGGACGTACAGAAGTACATGGACGGAGGGGGACCCTCCTTGTAAGTCAACAGCCAGTCACTGTTAACTGAAATCACAAGACACACTGATGTATACGTACTACAAGACAAAGTATGTAAAGGGGCACAAAGAATATTGTTTAAAGTAAAGCAAGAGTCATGAATAAACACAATAAGTTCATACTTATTCATTTAACTATTCCTTGCCAAGAGTTTTTCATAAACAGTTTTTTAGTTGCACTGAAGAATGTGAAAATATTCCTTTAAAAGTTCCCAAGTAACATTATAGTGTATTATTTCATTATCCAAGCCGTACCTCTGGTTAGCCGAGCCCCAATTGAAAAAGATAAGCACATGGCGCTAAACTTTTACTTTTCTGAAATCAGTACTCTCCATGCCTGAGATTGTGATTTGTACACTGTAGTATTGTTTTCATATTTAGTCACATAAACTATTATAAGACTTGAAGACATGATGGGTCTGGTTTCCCTGAAGGTCTTTAGTGTGTGGGTAGACAAGATTCAACTCCTGACATCAAGTCTCCTGTGTATTTACAGATATTACTGTTGTCATGGCTGCCAAAGGGGAAAAGATTGTTTGTCTGATCTAAATCAATTTTATGAATATATATTAGAAATGAATACAAACTAGATATATCCAACTTGCTTACCATGGTTGTAGTAGCCAATGATCCCTGTAGGGGAGGATAAATGCATCCCCGTCGACACACTCAGTTGTGTCAATATCTCCATGCCTGGTTCTGAAGAACACAAAAGTTATATGATGGTCCATGGAATAAAGTGCATAGAAAATCAATCATTGGACCAAATAAAAGGGGACTGAAGACATCTGTAGAAGAAGGTTGCACGATGAACCATACTTCTCCTTACTTTAGAGTGAAAATTCGTAGAAAATGCAGAAATATTCTGCCATTTGACAGAAAATCTAGAACATAGGATATCTGTGTTCATATAAAAGAAGTTCCATTGTATTATTTTTAAATCTTTGACAGTTTCAAGTTGGTGTATAGGAACCGAAAGAAATGACAGAAAAACAAAAGCAGCAATTATAAACATTATGCTATGTGGGAAAATAAATGTTTCTGAATAAAACTTACCAAAACATTTTGAGTCCAAATGTTTCATTTTTAATTTGAATTTCATTTGTTTATTTTACCAATGCATGCTTGAAGGGCACAATCTTCTACAAGACATGTTGCTGTAGAAAGACTTCAACACCTGAATCTGTAATCAGATTTCAGGATGTTGTAATAACTCTTGAAATTATTTCCCAGAAACCCATGAGAAATTTAAAGCTGATGTACCTGATGCTGCGAGGGGGACAAACACATCCAGTTGTCCCCCCTTGTTTGGTGGTATAACGCGGTCAGCCACTGTTTCAAAGAACTGGGAGACATTGGTTGTATCCAGAGTATCCACGGTAACAGTACAATTCTGGACCAATCGTAACTCTCCAGGCTCCTGGCTATGACAAAATAGGCCAACACTCCTGTGGGACAGACCATGTGATGTTTAAGTGAGATTTAAAGTTATACCTGACAATTAAACAACCTTGTAGATCAATATAATACCAGAAAGGTGAATGTTATACTGTATTATTAACAGCTCAACGTGTATTCTTTCAGGTTCACTATTTGTAAACATAAATCCTAGAAGGATCTTGACGCCCACCATCAAAGGATCTTAATCAGATCTGATCTACACAAGATAATCTTTTACCTTCTTTGGTATCATTACTCTGTCCCATTGTCAAAATCCCAAATGGGAATCTTTTACATTAACTAAAACCTCGTAATGTCATATGTTACTTAATTTGCCACTATGGCAAATGCCATTGTATAAGAATTGCATAAGAATATGTAAAATGCTAAAAAATTGTTGCATAAGAATATGTGAAATGCTAAAAATTTGTAATTTTTACATAATCAGAAGTGTTGTCAATGAGGGATGAATTCTCATTTAATAGTGGTTGGGGTGATTTTAACAAGGGACCAAGGGGGACTTACATATGAAATTTGAGAAAGATCCCCCAAGTACTTTCTGAGAAATAGCAATAACAAGAATTGTTTACGGACAGACGGTGGACGGACAACAGACTTTGATGATGGTGGGCCAAAAAATTACTTGTTCAATTTATACTATATAGTGAGTTTTTAACAAGACTTTATCTAAATTGAATACAGATTCAGAAGTTACAATTAAATAGCTAAGCTATATTATTACAATGAGATGATGTGACAAACAAAACTCACTGTGCTTGTCTCCCTTGGAGTGCCTTCTCCAGTTTAAGAAGGAGAGTTTCTGTTGTAGTGCCTTCGTACTCGTACACCACTGGGATAACTCCAAACAGCACAGCATCAACCAATAACTGGTAGAAAAATAGGGTAAAACACTTTATACAGGAAACAGATATAAACAAGTGTTGTAAAGTGATGCAGATCTGCTGTGTTAATGCCTGTGGAAATATTAGAATGATCTGACCTTTGATACCTAGGTATTACAGGTGATACAGACCTGAAATAACTATAATGCCTGTGGAACATTAGAATGATCCGACCTTTGATACCTAGGTATTACAGGTGATACAGACCTGAAAGAGGTAGCTGACACCCCTCCTTTACATACCGTAGTTATAATGCATGTTCGAAGTTTCATTATAATGGTAAGTCATTAATTTGATCTTTTCCTTTACTGTGACCTTGACCTCTGAGTATAACCCTGACAGTTGTATGTGCCACAATCATGTCTACTTATGATATATATATCAATATATTTAGGATGTCAACAAATAATTCCTTCATTCAGAAGTCACTGACTCTTTGTTTAAGAACTATATGGTAAAAGTATATTGCACATTATAAAAATAGCAATGGAACTAGAAGGCACAATCTGCAATTTTACAAAACAACATCTAACCACTAAGTCTAGTAAGAAATAATGAAGGAACAACAACTTCTCACTGTTGTGGTAAAACAAATATTTCTAATAGTGTTCAACAACATTTCTTTTAATCAACATATACATATTGATCTATAATTAACATGTAAATATTGTTCTTTATGCTGAGCTCCTCCTTTCGTACATTCTTCATCAGACAACAACTTACATCAGCAGCTGGTACCCTGGAGGAGATGAAGACCACTCGAGGCTTTTCCACCTGTAGTTGGCCTTTAATGTCAGACTCAGTCTGGTTGATGTTGTAGGGGAACACACCCTTAGTCATGTCAGGCCTGTGGGTAACACAAACAAGTTGTAGATGAAGTGCTTCTGTAAAGGCTTATCATTTATGTTTCATCGGCCTCCATATTATAATGAATTCTGTAAGAGTGAGAGGACAGCTGGCGAGGAAAGGAAAAAAAACATAAAGGGAATACGATTGGGAAAGAGGTCATTGGGAAAGAGGTCATTGGGAAAGAGGTCATTGGGAAAGAGGTCATTGGGAAAGAGGTCATTGGGAAAGAGAAGGGGACAGGAGGGTTAGTTATGGGAAAGGGGGAGGGGAAGGGAGGGGGATGATGGGGTTTAGAAAGTAGATGAAAAAGAAAGATAGAAAAGAAAAGAAGAAAAAAGGAGGATATAGACCATAGAGAAGAGTAACAGAAACAGAGGGAGTGGGATATCTAAGGGGACATGTAGAGAAAAGGGAGCAAGACGGATTTGGCAAATGAAAAAAGTTGGGGAGGGATATTGATGATGAAGAGGAGACAGGAAAGGAAGGGAAGTGGGTTTCCCTACCTCTAACTCATTTCCTGTAAGAGAGAAGAAGAAAGAAAGTGATTTCCTTTCTGTACTCATGTCATTTGAAATGGAGGGGAATGAAAGAGGAGGGATTTACCAGGTACCTACTTCTGTAGAGGAGGAGTTACCGGGTACTTTCATGTACTCATGCCATTTGAAGAGGAGGGCAATGCAAGAGGAGGGCATTACCAGGTATACTTCTGTACTCATGTCATTTAAAGAGGAGGGGAATGAAAGGGCAGGTCGTTACAGGAAGAAGGAAAAGGGGACTGGATGTTACTTACTTCTGTATTCGTGTCCTATTAGGGGGATACCATTCTGTATCCACCAGCTGTTTCACTCGTCTTTCTTCCATGTTTTCGAGCTCCATCGTGTCCCTCAGTGACGTACGCTGAGACAGACGCTTCAGGTCGCAGTCTTCTCCAGACTGGCAAACAAAGTATTCATTGAGTATACATATACATATCAGAGCAATAACAAAAACATTTCTACAACAATCTGTGTAAGGTTTAAAAGATAAGATTTATTAGAGATTCCTGAACTCATTGGAAGTCATAGCCCAAATGTGTGCAATAGTAAGCACTTAAAACAAACTGATTGTGCGAGCTATACCGCTGTCAGAGTTAGGAGTGGTTTAACAACAAACTCAAAATATAAAAGAAAGAAAATACTGATTATAAAAACATTAAGGTTACAGTGAAGAGACTAGATAATACAAAGATTAAACATTGGTACCTGGTATTGTATAAGTACATTTTTACATGTGACACAGTGGTGTCTATATTAACAGGGACTAAAAAATAGCCATGCATTGTATAAGGCTAAGGATACACTGACAAAATCTATTACATCCCACAGATAAGGTGATGTTCATGTATTAATACCAGTATATATATAGTAGTATTCACATGCTAAGGATGACATCTGATGTTCAAAAGACAAAAACTACGATTTTATTTTCTAGATGTAAGTATTTTGTTATGCTGTTATATATCCAATTATGAATGAAAGAACCAAATCTTTCATAATAAAATAAAGTTACCTCATAATTTCATTAGTTAATAATATCTAGTTTCAATTATTTACATAATTACTTTAAAAATTATTTTCACATTAATTTGAGCTACTAAAACAGATTCATGCAAAATGAATTGATGATCACAAAAATATATTATTTATTTCACTACATACAACACAATGTGATCCAAGTTCTATCCCTGATTTCATCAATGTGTATTCCACACGCTTTCAATGTGTATTCCACACGCTTTCAATGTGTATTCAAGACTATCAATGTGTGCTCCATATTTTCAATGTGTATTCAACTTTATCAATGTGTATTCCACACTATAAATGTGTATTCTAGACTAGCAATGTGTATTCCATATTTTTAATGTGTATTCAATACACAATCAGTATATATTCCATACTTTATATGTTTATTCCATGCATTATCAATGTATTTTCAACTATCAATGTGTTTTTCATACACTTTCAATATGTATTCCACAACATCAAACAAGAGATCCCAGAGGGATTTTAATTGGCACCCACCATCATACCATCTCCATAGGTTCTATATAAGATTAATCTTTTGTGTTATCTGTTGGATTGAGTCGGGTAAACAGTAAAGAATCTGTGGTAACTTTTGATCAAAGCCTCATACTGCTGTGTATGTCATTGTTCTTTCAAAGTTAGGTTGCCTCAAAATCACTTCGTCCGTCTGCGACACATCTTCTATAGTCTATACTATTTCATCTAGAGTAACCAGATATAGTATGCAAGTACATCTTGAGATGCCATGGGGAAGTGCCATGCACAAAAAGTTGGTCACTGTGACCTATGGTTTGCCCTTTGACCTCAACCTATGGAAAGTTTTCTGGGGCATATTTTCTATACTTTTTCACCTTGAGTAATCAGATTTAGCATGAAAGTACATCTCAAGAGGGTGGAGTGTCAAGTACAAAAAGCAGGTCACTGTGACCTATGATTAACCTCTGACCTCAACCTTTATCTTCTTAAATATATCACCTAGAAGGGTAACCAGATTTGGTAGCAAGTATGTCTTGGCTGGCTGAGTGTGGAGTACAAGATGTGTGTCACTGTGAACTATATCCTTGAGATTGTTAGCTAGGTAAATAAAGTAATCATTACCACGGGACTATGGATTGCCTTGCAATACTTTGCATAGTGTTTTTTTTAAATTCTATTTTGAAATCAGGCTTATAATCAAGATTTTAAGGCATCAAAAAAATAGGGTTGGCACTCAAAACTATGCTTGAAAGAGAATATGGAAACACAACTGACAATCACAAAGGAAACATTTCAGATAAAATCAAATGCATGTCTTCAACCATTGATCTAATCAAATAATGATAACATGAACTTTACAATATATGTGTGAACTATTCCTAGTCAGGTGCAATACAACACTGTAAATAAGGGAGACAGCTTGGACCACAGACATTAGATCCCATCAACATGCTGTTGGGTTTGTGTATGGTGAGGAACTTACATGGCCCTCTAGTATTGTGACATGTGACAATGTCACTTTATCATCCTGAAATAAACATGTGTTACCAGGTATTTATTCCTATGACATTTTTATACATGTAACATGCTTTTCCCTACATGTATAAAAATCCCCATATACAGTGTACATATAGGATAAACATTAGATAACTCTACATTATTTCTAGTCTCTGTGGACCCTATATATATAGACTGTATAAAAAAGGATAAACATCAGAGAACTCTACTGGTATGGCGCTTAGTATTATCTGACAAGGAAATGGGTTTGATAACCTAACAACAATATTTTAAACTTAAAATATCATACACCTGATAGACATAAATCTGTAATAGAATAAAATGTACTTACTGTGATATTTTTATATACAGCAATTTTTGTGCATTTAATTTTCTTTTTACAGACATACAGTTCATACCATATTTATACAATAATCTCTAACTCAAAAGTAGGGAGACAGGTTTTTTTTCAGGACAATGAAATGGTTTCTCTAATTTTTTGTATAAAATAAATGTCTGGGATTTTTTTTTAGTGTAAATCAGTTTATTATTTGTATTGTCAACATACCGTGAGAACTCTATGGCTTTTCTTCCGCTTGTGTGAATCAAGGCCAAGCTCAAAGTCCTCGGATCGGCTTAGCGCCTGTTCATGCTGTTTCTTGGGGATGCCCCACTTGTTATGAAGAACGAGGGCAGATTTGGGGATATTTGGATCATTGGGGTTGAATCCATGAAGGAAGGCATGGAAAGACTTCTCCAGGTCTTTTGGTTTCTGAGACACACCAGCCCATGGAGGTCTAACATCCATGTTACGTCCTGGTTTCAATAGAAATAAAAAATAAAGGTCAAAAGTGGAAGGAAATGAGCCACATTGAATTAAAATCATGTCAAGTGTCATTCTATATAAATTAATATCTTCCATATTTGAAAATTAATAGACAAAATACACAAGTATAAAGAAATCATTATCTACATGTGAATTCACAACAGACTGATACTTTGAGAATCAAAGACTAGATTGTTACGGTTCTTGCGGTTACCCAATACCATGAGAGGAATGAGTAATGATACAAATAAAAGCAATTATCATTTAAGAAGGCAAAATGGCTGGCTTACTGCTGGTTGTAGGAGAGAGGCGGCCGGACCTTGGTGCTGACTTGGTCTTCTTTGTAGACAACACAGACAGAGTTGGGTGGCCACCTAATCCACCAATCGAGTGCTTTAATAGAAGTATTCAATAGTAAAACTTTCACTGCGATATATTTCTTCATCCTTACAATGCTGAATTTATTAGTCATATACAATACTGAGTAATATATCTTATACAAATCCTTATATTATCTGAAGAATTCATACATTTGGCTATGTTTTTGTGTACACCATTGCATCACTTTTACAGTGTTCACACATAATAAGATCATTAGCTGGAATCGTTTATAAAACAGCCCTGTGTGTTACAGAGTACAGAGTTTTTATATTAAAACTGAGTACAGAATAATTACCAAATCATTAGCTGGGATATAGCCCTGTGTATGTATACAAGCCACATAGTGATTTTTCCATGCACTATATTCATTCTTGGGAGGCTTGTACGGAAGGGTCCAGCCATACTTTAAACACTTTGGCATCCATATTTCATCCTACAAAAATAAGAAGTTTGTTTTAAATAATGTATACAGAATAAAACAAATAACCTATAATTACCTAACATGTAAAATCAGTTTACCTAACATGTAAAATCAGTGTCAGTCTATAAAATTACATATAGAAGAATTATTCGTTGTTCATGATCCTCAATGATTTCATAAATCTGCCATAAAATGGAAACAATCATTTGGTTTCAGACTGCTGCTCTCATAGATCTAGACTGTATAAAGATCTCCTAAGTTAGGGTCGCTGGTTGCCTTGGGTATGTTACCTGTGCTGTGAGGAACCTCCAGTGCCAGCAGGCCTGCCCAGCTCTACAAAGGCTCTGGGGCTCCAGAAAGGAGAAAATATACACACTGAGAAAGCGTGGCAGCACAGTGGTGAAATCAAGGTGTTGGAGGGGGACCCTCTCCTGGAACCATTGCTGTACAAACTTATACTGGTTACGTCGACACTGCTGGAACACGACATCAAAGAACCGCTTCCTCTGGGAGTCCGACCAAAGGTCAAACTGAAACAAACACAGTTAAAAATAATTTTAAATAATAGTTGATTAATTTTTTTAAAACAGGATATAATATTTTTACAATTACAAAGGGCCTAGTGGTCCTGTAGTATTTACCTGGACTGTTACTATGCATAGGTTTAGCGTAGTATTTGCAGCAGGGCTTGCATTAAGCCATATCAATATACAGTTGTGTGACCGCACAACGCACCAAAAATAGCTATGGAACATAATATAATTATAAAAAAAATTACTGTACATATTGTGATGAACAAGGAGAACACACCGACAGAATATATAATATTTTGTAATATATAGATAATGATTCCACAAGTTTAACTACTTCTGAAGTCTAGCTATCATTAAAGTTGTATTTTTAATGACTGTCTTGAAATGGTTTCTTGCACAGGACAAAGATGAAAACACAAAAATATGCCTAATAGCAGCTAATTCTCATAAGAAATTGCCAGGATTTTCCTGAATATTTTGGAAATTGTCACAGGTCTTTTTCAATTTACGAAAAAAATATAGCAATTCAAACCATTATTGTCCACTTTTTTAATAAAGAATGTAGGTTGTTCTGAATTCTCCTTGTTTTAAAGCTAAACTGAAATGAATTAGGGAATACAGTCTGTGTTATTCTAAAAGCTAAATTTCAGATTTTGGAAAATTTGGGTGAAATATGTGTAAATGTCATGGGAAAATTGGGTCTAATTTCTGCCAAAATTATGTACACCATGTATAGACAGGAAAATTCTTAAAAGTGCCAATCAAAAATTTCAAGGGAGACACACTCAACCAAAACTACAGGTTTAACATCCTTACCCAGTGAGAAATTAGATCCCGTCTTTCATGAAATATCTGCAAAAATAAAATTGTTCATCACATCACTCATCCTCTTTTATAAACACTACATTAGCAATGGTATTGTATGTTTATCACCTCTTCCTTATCTAGCAGAAAATGTGGTTCTATTCTCCTTCCAGCTCTAATGTAAATTCAAACTAAAGCTTGTACTCTGCTGCTCATTAAAGCTCAGTAGTAAAAGCAGAATTTATTATGTTTTTGCTAGGACAAAACAATAAAATTGAATCATTTATCAATGAAATGCTAAATTTATTTCACAGCATTGAAATTATATACAGTAAAATTTATTCATGACTCTTGTATGATAGAATCTCAAGTAGGTTATTACTATTTGTATTTCACCATTTCATTGGAAGGCTTGTGAACCACTGGTGTCCAGGCACTGTTGTATGTCCTCATTTTGTTGGTGCTAAACTTTTCCTGAGAGGCAACTACCTCCTTCTTCCTTTCCGTATTTTGACCAAGTATTTTCTTGTCATCTTTGGTCAGATGAAGCGTGGAAGTCTTCATCTTCCTGGACTTACTATTTAGCTCAACCTGATCGGCCATCTTTACCTGAAACAGTTAAATACATCCTATTGTCAGTATTATCCCTCACAGTTCGGTCCCAAGCCAAGCAAATTTTTAATAATTCTAACCCTTTCACTGGTAGGGTGTACCCAAACTACCCATTAATGTTTTATCATAATTACAATTTTAAACAATGTTTCTATTGATATGATTTCTGAAAAATTGCCCTTTTTTCTGGAAATGTCATACAAATGTGATACAAATTTATTACTTCCCAGACAAAGCTAATTCGTTGAACGTCCAAAATAATACAAAAAAAAAATACTCATTATACAACCATTATATATACAATGGTTGAAAGCTGAAGTGCACACCTCCACCAAACAACTATCACATTGGACAATGGATTTTAACATTTTGTAAGCAACGGAAGATTATAACCTAAGCTTTGCGGGACCGGAAATGGGTCTTTGATTTACTTGAAGGGGTCATTTGAACCACTTTCAGGTCAGATTTGATATAATTAGGTCTGTATACTGGCAGTGCAATTTTTTTTATTTTTTTTATTTTTTTTTAAGATAATTTAACACAAGTATTGATATCATTCCCATAGACACAATGTTAAAATTTTGCTGAAAAAATTGTTTCTGCCAATTAACTTCATGGTTAAAATTCTAAGAAACAGATACATCATACAATATAATTATACACCAGATACATCATACAATATAATTATACACCAGATACATCATACAATATAATTATACACCAGAAGTGCAGGTGTCCTTATTACTCCAACAATGTTAGAGGTTTACACAGCGAGATACTTGTCGCAGTCGGCAAAATCATATCCGATAGAAAAAGACCGACCAGCGGCCTCTTATAATATTATAGGAGTAGTGTCCTTATATACAAGTTTTTAAATAGATCATAAGTGGTTGACTTGAAAAGAATATCTGGTTGAATGTTCACATGCTATAATATTAATGTTGACCTGTATGTATTCTGAAAAAATAGCCGATTCAAAGTTGATTAGTAGCAGGCAACTTTTGCCGGTAACCGGCTTTTAATAAGAACACCGAGTGCTGGAGTGTTCTGGATTTCTTCAAAACGAAGTAAATTAACATGCAGCCAAGCCCAGTGGGAAAATAACGTAACATGGAGAACATATGGCACCTCACTGTATCATTCTGAGGGCCTGTTCCTATGCCCTGACCTTTTACATCAGTGTGTAAGCTGTACGTTTCACAACGTAATCAGTTTTCCGGCAGTTGAAGTAAACATATAGGTTCAACCTTGTAACGATGCAAAAAAATAAAACAAGCATGTTTACAATATTTTACTCAAATTTTTTATATTAAAAAATTCTCTTTACTTTTGCTTTAATTAATTCAAGTCTCTAAATTTCACCTGAACAGGGCTCTGTCACGATATATTGGAAAAAAGGTATATTGATAAACATGGGCATTTTGTATTTCGCAATACAGAAGTGAAATATTGCTTTATTGCAATATTTTTCAAAATCTTTTCTTCCTGTCTGCTAGGTGTTTTAACTGTGCAGATTTGTGCAGTTTTAATACATAAATTTGTTTACGACATCGATCAGTTTTTGTCAGATGTATTACGAAGCAAAATGCAACTGTAAAAATAATGTTTTAACTGTTGATGATTCGGTGTATTTATGATATTGTTATCGTGTTAAAAGATAAGCTTTATTATTAATTCTGTTTTAAATGTCTCACGAATTTCTCACTAATTCAGAGAAAATATCTCACTATTTTTGACCAAATTTCACTTAAAAAAATCACTGACCTCACTATTTTGCACCATAAAGTTATGGCATGTATATATGAGCAACTCTAAAAATAATTTGTTGTTGATGATCTGGTGTGTTCATGATATTGTTATTGTGTTAATAATGCCCTTACTGACATTATTTTCCTATTGGCCATCTTATTGGTTTGAACACAGAATTAGATTGCTATCTAAGTCTGTGCTATATCCTAGTCTGTGGTTTGAATTGACCAAATTAACAATATTTTGATTTGCCCACAAGGGTTAAAAAACTTGACATCCAATGCTATATTCTAACATTATGCATGCTACTGAACACAACAATCCACAATGCTATCAAAATATGGGGAATATCTACTGAAACAAGATAAACATATATAAACTTTAATTTAGGTCAGGCCTAGGTTTTAGTCCAATGAAGCTCTGCACAACACTCTGTAAAGGCCAGCTTCTTTTACAAAATAAGGAAGATGTTGATGAACAACATTTAAAATTCAATCAAACTTATCAATACACTTGGTTTTACATTTTTTTCGTCACTTCTTTTAAGTAATAATTTCATATCTGAAATAATGACCGCTCCCCTCGACTTGCACTCCTCAAGAAAGTCAACTTTCATTCGCGAGTTTTGCTTAAATGAACGCTTTTAACCAATATGTGTATTTGGGAAGGCTCTGTTTCATACAAAATCCATATTTCATTATGCTTCCAGTGAGATCAAAAACAGTACAGCCCTAACATCCATTCCGTATCAAAGTTCCTAAGCCGGATGTTGTCAAATGTCAAACATGGTCTGCAAAATAAACTTGATTTCACTTGTCGCCTCAACAAAAATGTTCATTATAACAGTCCGATTACGTTGCTATTTACTTATACGACTGGGGAATGGTTTTTATATTACATCCGACCAATTTCGGTGACCTGTAAATTGATGCACACTTGCCTGAATGTTTATGTCAGATCCTTCAGTAGCCCGGTTTTAATCAACTTCGACTCTAATGCCCGCCATATTTCTTTTACGTGTGAGCATGCGCAGCGTATAGTTGCCACAACAACAATGCGAACGCACCTGCTTTCGAAGGGAAATAAATCTGTGATATAAAGTGTGACTTTAATTGCATTTTATTCAAAAACTATAATGTTATATGGATCAAACTGAAAATGAGCAAAACAAAATAAAATACTTGTTCTCTTAAACGTCTAATAAATACAAAAAAATACATTTTTTTATTTTAATTTATTGATTAATTGATCTAATCAGGGCCGTACGTATAATCTAATGTATATTTTCATTTATATGTAGACTACAGTATATTTCAATTTTTGGGATGGTAATTTGTTTCTTATTAAAAAATGAGTCAATTAAATAAGTAGTACAAGGCAACGAAATTGTTTTCTCATTTGAAAAAAAAATAAGAATCAATTAAATAGATATTACAAGACAAAAAAGTATTTAGCACAGCGGGTATTGGCTCATATTTACAAAAAAATCGTATAAGCAAAAGTACATTTATGAGTATTAATTTTCAGGAGCGTTAAAGATGTTGTTTTTTTTCGGTCGAACTTCCTATTATTTTCTTAAGTAAATGTACAGACGATTTGCAGACGTTTTAAATGTCCTCTTACAGGGTCACGTGAATGAAGTTGTCTCCGACACACATACCGTTTCAAAACTATTGAATGTATCATTGGTAGAAGTTTTTGAAATGAGTATAGATCTCATTTTAAAAAGAGTCATTGGTTGACGCAACTGGATAACACACTTGTTTGTCTGTCTGTCTGTCTGTCCGACGTCATGAGTGTGGTTGCTTGTCGGTCTCTTTGTTAGAATTTGATATTATGTTACACCTAGCCATCTTACATTGTATTTATATAATATTGTTTTACATAGGGAAAGGGCGTCGATAATGTTCATGTAACTTGTGCCCAATCCCTTTGCTGTATGTATACTTATGGCAATAAAATATGTTTAAACTGAACGCACTTACCTTTCACGAAGGCGGCCGTGGTTCGATTCCTCAATCGGATGTGCAAAGGTATATGGTTCTCCAGGTACCCCGATTACTTCCTACATTAAGACCCCCACCCCGCACTAACATCCAGGCGAATAGGAGTGATTAATATAAGTTTAAAGATAGAGATTGATAGGGCTTAGAGTATCCAGTAAAAAAAAATTAAAGGAGAAAGTAAGTTATTTCGGACTACCTTTGGTTTCAGGAATACGTTTATATAGGTGTAACTATTTATATGATGATGGTGGTTGGTCTGGTGTATACTTTTGTCTGTAGGTGTAACTATTGGTATGAGGATGGTTGTTGGTCTGGTGTATACTTTTGTCTGTAGGTGTAACTATTGGTATGAGGATGGTGGTTGGTCTGGTAAATACTTTTGTCTGTAGGTGTAACTATTGGTATGATGATGGTGGTGGGTCTGGTGTATACTTTTGTCTGTAGGTGTAACTATTGGTATGAGGATGGTGGTTGGCCTGGTGTATACTTTCGTCTGTAGGTGTAACTATTGGTATGAGAATGGTGGTTGGTCTGGTGTATACTTTCGTCTGTAGGTGTAACTATTGGTATGAGGATGGTGGTTGGGTCTGGTAAATACTTTTGTCTGTAGGTGTAACTATTGGTATGAGGATGGTGGTGGGTCTGGTGTATACTTTTGTCTGTAGGTGTAACTATTGGTATGAGGATGGTGGTTGGTCTGGTGTATACTTTTGTCT
>JAUMHH010199634.1:0-13472 GCA_032359455.1 Chlamys rubida | reverse complement strand
AGACAAGGCCTGCTGTTTTACGCTGCATGGACATGTAACTGGTAGAGGCGACTAATGTGGCCTCAATACATAACGGAATATCTGCCTTCTCTTTTCCCGTCTATCAACTCTCACTATGTGAGGGGGCCGCAGTGGCCAAGTGGTTCATTCGTCTGGGCGTCCACTATCACTAGCCCTCGTCCACTTGGTCACGGGCTCGAGACCTACGTGATGCAGTCGCCAGGTTTATGCAGCAGGTCGTTGGTTTTTATCCGGGTACTCCGGCTTTTCTCCAACACCAGAACATGGCACGTCCTTATAACGACCATATTTGTTTAAGCAATAACAAATCCCCACTATTTGTTTCTTTCCTCCTGGAACAGTTAATAAATATGATATGGTTTGTAAACCTGTTATGCTACCCTCCTATCGGCAACAACCTTCGTGTGATTTCATTGGCCAGTCTCTTACTCACTCTTTGTGTCGTCATCTTTCATTATAACGCCATGATACGTTGGTGTTGTTTCCCGATCGAAAACAATAATAAAGTATTTCCAAGAAAACAATAGATATGTTTAGATTTTTGTTTATATGAAATTGTTCACCAAATCACTAAAATTATTGTAATGTGGTATTATGGAGGGAAAACGTATTTAAAAAAAACCAAATGTGAATAAAATCAAGAGATTACTGAAGTGTCAACATAATTGTATGGATTCTATTAAGTTGATATGACAATAAGACATAATGGAGGTCAATATGTGTTTGATTATTTATTAGTTCCGCTTAAAATCTGACATCTGATGCCAGTTATAGGATAACATATAAGTTAACACTGTATACGTACCAACCGTTTTTTTATCTCGATTATTTTCAAAAAAACCCCTTCCTTTATTTACAGTAAATATTAGATCAATTCACTTAAAAACTGTGGACCGAATCAATGCTCATCTATGAGCAAATATAGCAAACGACGAGTTCACATCTCCTGGTATTTATTTCTTTTAATGTATTAGCATACCCTGATTACTGCGAACAATAAAAAAGTAGTTGATGAATGGAAAATGTTTGTTTTCTTAGGGCATTGTTTCTTATCCGACAATTGTTTTCAAAATAAATGCCTAAAACCTTTTTTATGCAGGCAACATCACTCACAATCTTATCGAAAATAACTTTCTGACGTCACTGAGAGGTTTCCCTTCCTACTTTGCAGTAGGTATCCCCTGTCAAAATAAAGCGCTTATTCAAGTCTGGTATTAATTAAAGGTTAGGTTGTGGATTGGAGATCTGACTTTCAATCGACCTTAAACAGTAATCTAAAGAGAGAGTTATACCATATTATAGAGTAGAATGTGAAGGTCTCGGAAGGTCAGGGTGCACCGTAAAGGATTACGAGACATTCATTTCACTTACACAGTTAAACAAGATAAATGAAACCAACAACTGTTTCATTTATCTCATTCTAAAGGCCAGTAGACGATACGACCAATTAATTTAGCTATTTCCTTTACAAGGAATACATCTACTAATAGCATACTGGAATCCGTTAATTTGACTTCCCGATCGTGAACTTGTCCTTTCTTGATAGTAACACCCCTGCCCCCTTACCTACAGTGTTTACATGTCGTGGCTTATGCGATATTCAGGAGTTTGCTCCAAATTTTCTGATTTTCGTGACAGATGAAGACTGCCGACTGACAAACTTGCAACATAGGGCTTCCAAAAATGCAGATTTTTGTAGATTAGGGATCGGTTTTATGGTCACCATCATGATTTCAACGGGGAATTTACTATTTCTTTGCGCGACACGAGGTCTCGATGTGAGGATGAACATTACATGGCTATATTTGACAGTTTTTCCATTCATTAAACAAGCTTACATGATATAAATACTGATGTGAACTAATTTTGTTTGTGATTGGGATATTTCAAAAATTGTGTCGTTGATGAAGCAGAAATCGCTCGCTCTTCCGGAACACCTGGTCTTATTATCCTTGTACGTTTTCAAGAGTCTCCTTGTAAATATTTCCTTTCTTCATATTTGCCCTAGTTTTATTGATTATTGACTTCGAACTAAAGTTTTGTTGACACTTAAATGATTACGACTTCCCAAAAAAACACATGAGGACCCATCAGAACACATTACACGTAATACTACATGCAGGTTGAAACTTCAAAGTTTCTAATTATGTTGACATAATGCACGTAGAGGAAATTTAGGTCTACATATCTTTACAATAACTGGATCGTATGTACAATCTAATATAAATAAAGGCTGCACACCGTTGACAACCAGGAAGTGTTAACAAAAGACTGCTTTACCGTAACTAACTTGGGCGAGAGTAATTGTACATCCCTGAATGACATAAACAAAATCCACAACAACCCGAAGTAGTAAAAAATAGTTAACCCCGCAACAGATAATAGTTATTTTCTGCTCGATAACACCAACCATGAAAAGCTAGGCCAAATCCAATTAATGCTTCGTCCTCGTGGAGACCACCGGAGTAGTTTACACGAATCCACCACTCATACCTATGAGCATAATGAAAAGACCCCCAAAACAACACAAGACAAAAACGTCGCCATATATATAAATCCCACAAGGAAATACAATATTTCCTAAAGAGATCATGATGGCGATATAAAACGCGTCTATACATTCAACTGCTTCTCACATTTACAAGCCGCCTCAATGAAAATAATAAACAAACCATACTTTTCTACGAACAGTACGCATGCAGTTCACACATTTGCATGACAGTCATTTTCGTACACATATGTGACACGAGTATTCAGTTCACAACATACAAATTTGTATGACACAGCCATTTTTGTCACACTACACAAATATGTATGACACCGGCAATTATGTATACACTGCACAACTATGACACGGGCATAGTATACGCGCTACATAAGCATTTATGACACGGACATATTATACACGCTACATAAGCATTTATGACATGGGCATATTATACACGCTACATCAGCATTTATGACACGGGCATATTATACACGCTACATAAGCATTTATGACACGGGCATATTATACGCGCTACATAAACATTTATGACGCGGGCATATTATACACGCTATATAAGCATTTATGACACGGGCATATTATAAACGCTACATAAGCAATTATGACACGGGCATATTATACACGCTACATAAGCAATTATGACACGGGCATATTAAACACGCTACATAAACATTTATGACACGGGCATATTATACACGCTACCTACATAAGCATTTATGACACGGGCATATTATAAACGCTACCTAAGCATTTATGACACGGGCATTTTTATACACCGTGCAAAAATATACTTAACATATGCGTTTTGTGTACGCAGAACCACCACACACATATATATTTATGACATGAGGATTTCCGTACACACTACACATAAATGCATGACACAGGTATTTTCATACACAGTACAAACATGTGAACGACGCATGCATTTTCGCACAGGCTATTTTCTAAAATCGTGGTTAATATACAATTCATTTAATTTTCTTTTTGCATTTACACTGTAATATAAAATGATACATGATTGATGAAATAGGATTTAGGCAAGTTTTACACTTTTATATAAATCCATCTCGTGCAGTAATAATCGTGGTTATTTAAATGTTTGTTATTAACGGTTGTGGGAGGTAATCAGCTGATACATGATATTCCTACACCAAATTAGATCTAACACCGCAAGTGGCTACGTTGGAATTTCAACGATTATTAACGAAATAATTAGCATACCTAATATGGGAAATTTTAATTCCAATCCTTATGCACTTTATCAAACACGCACGGGGATACTTGGGAGTGTGTAAAAACCGTTTTTTATAACTTTTACACTTATTTATTGAAGGCTGAATCTGAATTTACGAGCGCTTTGCATTTACTGCGGTTCAGTAATAACATTTACTGCAGTACTAGTATCACACAATTGTAATTGGATTGGGAGCTAATAACCCCTATCACCCGATCCCGGCGTCAAAATGGCGAGTACTAAGCACGTGGAACTTCAATTCCCAAAAGGCCAAAACACCATTTCTGTCCGTAACAGGTCTTCAGGGAACTTCAACCACCTTGCTTTGAATGCATAAAGCAATAACATTATTATCCTAACCCCAAACAGTAGAAATTATATTACTTAGTAATTAATCATGTGCGATCAATATCTTTGACAAGTAATCGTTATGAAAGATAAAGCTGTGTAAATGTTATGTTCATGGAATGATACACTAGCTAGCAAAGCCGAGCAAATTGCCATATGAAGGAAACTACAAAGAGGATATAAACTGCTAGCTTACAATAATTGCCGAGCGTATAATC
Source organism: Chlamys rubida (assembly GCA_032359455.1). Lineage (NCBI taxonomy): Eukaryota > Metazoa > Mollusca > Bivalvia > Pectinida > Pectinidae > Chlamys > Chlamys rubida. Next base: position 9,142 of record JAUMHH010199634.1, on the reverse strand, counting down.
TCGTAACAGTCTCGTACTTACACTATCTCTTATACGAACGTCTCGTTGTCAAAATATGTAATCCAGAAACATGAACATTTGTCAGTGATGTTTTCTCTATACTGTGGATTGAACTGCCGGTAAGTATGCCCCCGGAACATGTTCTGTATTATAAAAGTGTCATGACTTTTTATTCGATGCCTGTGGGTTGACCACCAACAAACTTCTTCTCCATGATTATCCACCCAGGATGCTTCACATTGAAACTATATGAGCCAATTTATAACATTGCGATTACGGTGTCTATCAAAATGTAAGATCCAATATGCATGCAACTCCGATCTATGCTGACCTGACTTGACGGAAGACGTCATGAGGTGGGCAGCAGTGTTTACGTGTCATGGTTGACGCGGTATTTAGGAGTTTGCTCGGAATATCCTGATTTCTGTGATAATTGTTGACGGGCGACGGACAAACTTGCAATACAGAGCTTCAAAAGATGACCTCATAGGGAAATATTATATTTGTATGTGACATTAAGGTCAATGTTTTTAATTATGCTAACTAGTGAGCAATGTGTTTTTTTTTATTTCACTACCCGAGTTCTTATTGTGAGGACGTGACATTACTCGGATTCGACCTAGATTAACATGACAGGAGGACATCATGACGCGAGCTAGACATGGTGAAGGAAGCGCTTACCTTTTAGGGACAAATGGTTACAAGACCTGGTCCCTGTATATGTCCATGGTGTCTTTTTATGCCCTCGAAAAGAACATAGTTTCGCCTCCAGTTTTCTGCGACAAATCATGACAAACGTCTTCGCTCTACCCGAAATGCAAAAAGTTCTTTGTCGAGTTGTCTGCAAGAGTGTTTATTATTTAAACAAATAATGTTTAATTTCAAGTGACAAAAATAAATTTGGACGAATAAATTAGATTTTCCCAGTAGAGTTTTGTGAATTGTAGTAAACGAGTAGGAGAAATACTTAATTCTGTAGAAGGCATGCAATTTGTTTCTTTTACTTAGATCTTATCAGCGATGTTGGAGAAAAGAAAATGTGCCGATTTAAAAAAAATTCAGATGAACAATCCAAATACATCTAAAAGAATGTAAGAGGAATACAAGACAAGAAACTGTACTGAGTCTTATTGAATTTATCATGCAATTATATATCTTAACAAACAAGAGGATGATTAAGCCAAGAGACGATAATGCTTTAGTCCTTAGTAAAGCTATAATAACAATCAATATTTAGAAACATATAAAGAGTGAAATGCTAATAGAGCGATATGATCATATTGCTTATAGATTGTAAAAGTGAAAATTTTCGCGATGTGGAAATGTTCGCGATGTGGAAATGTTCGCGTTTTCTTTTTCCTTTTTTTGTTCTTTAGTAAATTAGCGCAAAAATGACAACACCCGAATATATATTTATCAATCTTATTAATTATACATTTATAGATTATATAGATTTCAGATCAGATTTGCAAACGCAAAAATGCCCACACTGCGATCCGAAAAGGGAGTCACAACGCAAACGTTTCCACACGCGAAAATGTCCACTTTTCGAGTATATTAACGTTATCGTTTGCCTTTGGCGTATACCTATTTGATGGACAACACTTCAACTTGTGTTATATTTAAATAGCTTATATCTATGATCTGATATTTGCTATCTCTATATAGATTGTATATTTGAAGGAGACATTTAACAGGGAGAGTGCGTACTTACAGTACAGCCGACCTCGCATGCCCACCACAGTTATATAAGATCATCGCTCGGTACAAACCCTATTACAATCGTTTATAACACAAACGATGTCTCTACATTCTGTGTGATGTCACCCGTTCCTCCGAGAGATGAGCCGATCCCGTGACGAGGAGATTCCTCTGTCATGACCTGTCTGCGCACAATTAAATCATTGTCTTATAACTATCCACAGGAAATAATACAGATGAATTTATAAGGTTCAGACACAGACAATAGACATTTTTTGAGAGAACAATTTATTACGACTGCCCACAGAACTTCCCTTGTCCTGCCGTAGACACTATACAATCGAAATCGAGTCTGTCCAGCCAGCCATGCTTTCTTCAGTCGCTATTTCCCAGAAGGAAAAATGCATAATGGCCGATTATTCACGGCGAGAAAACTTCTCTATTGAATGTAATCGAATATGGCGAAGCTATTCACTTCTATTTATTTCCGCATAAGTACAAGCGGACATTTCTTAAACTAAAACATCCGTATTTAGCATTACGCAATATTCTTGTTGTACTGATTCCTCTCGAGAACGGAAACTGCAGACACTTCCCGACTAGAATGAATAGGCATGCGTATTCCGTCTTTCCGTATTGCAGAGTTATCTTCTCTTGTGAGCAGGTATTGATTGTTACGTCATTGGTTTGTGAGAGTAACGTCATCAATTTTTGAGAAAAAGACGTAATTTTCTCACACAAACAAATGTCGTAACAATCAATACCTGCTCACAAGAGAAGATAACTCTGCAATACGCAAAGACAGAATAACATATTGACAAACCCCTTTTTACACCCACAACTGTGCTAGTGCTGCACAAATGGTATTACATTGTAATTAGATTTTGCTGTACAAGTATATATATGTGTTTATTTTATCGACCTGCAGTGGTGAAATTAATTTTCTATATATACTGTAGCAAAGCCTGAAAGCACAAACATTTTATATATTTATACTAGCACAGCAATATATATCTATATTAGCATGGCATTTCATTTTTAGCATAGCAATACAAATATTCCTTTACGGATTTTTGTACAATCTCAATATATTAATTACTATTACCAGTATCACAACACAAAACAATCAGGTACCATCCACTATTAGAAATCATCTGAGGTTAATTTATCATATTTTATAATATGAAACAGGGATTTCTAATTGCTCTAGATAAGGGGGAAAATTTCAAAAAAAAATCAGATAATAACAATTAGAATTCAGGTAATTTAATCATATTTCTACATGTACATGATACAGGGATTATAGATAAAAAAAAAGGGATTATAGATAAAAAAAAAAAAAAAGTTGTATCTCTTTAGATTAGGAAATAATCGAATTAAAATAAATGTACAGGTTTTTAACATTAGGCCATCCAATATATGGTTCTTATGTAAACTCATTCAACAATAGCATCTATATAGCAGTGTTTTTTTCTACCTAAATTTTACAATAGCAAGTTCCTACATGAATTGGCAAAATAAAAGCATTGTGTGAGAACATTACGTCGTTTTCTCAAAAATTGATGACGTTACTCTCACAAACCAATGACGTAACAATCAATACCTGCTCACAAGAGAAGATAACTCTGCAATACGCAAAGCGGGAATAGCAGATCTAGTGAACTTTTCATGTTTGACGTTTCCATGACCAGGATTGTTCAATTCGTACCCTGTCACCTTCATTTATCAGACACGTGAAGCGTATGTACACAAAGGTATGAAATATGTACGAGTTGACAATACAAAATCGCCATACTAGTCATCGAAATGTCACACATAAATATTTCACTGGCTGTGCTTTATGAATCTTTCTATAATTCTTAACCCTTTCACCCCTATGTTACTTTATTCGACTCTACCATGCATTGATATGGAAGAGTCCATTATGGTCTACAGTGGTGAAAGGGTTAAAATCATGTGATAAAAAAGGCTCTTAGATATATGTTTCCATTTTATGATCTATGTGATTAATGAAAATTGTTAGATTTTTTTTTTATTTTGGCTTACGAGTGGCTTTAGATTTAATAATGAAATTTTTTTTTTTTCTGATTTCATAAATCTCATGAAATGGAAACTGATATAAGATCCCTCATGTATATATACATGTACTATAACTTTTAAGCATACAATGGATGAGGGCAAAATTAGATACCAGTGTTTTAGTACTTTAACAGTGCCAAATTATATAAACAACTGCAACATAGCATTTCAGACATATACCAAACTAATCAACTGGGGAAGTGTTTCATAAATATAAGCTTGCTTTTCCTTTCTGTGGTTGGAACAGTTGAATCAGAATTTTGCACACATAATTGAATTAGCGTAGGCAGAAGAAATGTTCCATTTATATATAAATGACTTAACTGTCCCAACCAAATAAAAGTCAAGAAGCTTTAAAGGTGGCTAAATCATTCCAACCACAAAGAATTACAGGAAAATGAACCGTTCCAAACACAAAAAAGAAAATATCCGAGGACACTTACACAGAAGACTTTCCCCTGAAGAGTGTATAAAGGGACATAACTTTGATAAGCAAGAACAGTGCCGTATAGATCAGGTCAACTTGACATGCAAAATCGATATAGAAGTTATTTTATTGAACAAATAGTGTTATGGGCTGAAAGTGTTGATACTCAACGGCTAGATGCACATTAATCAATCCATCAATGAATAAATTTATTTTACAAAAGTAATCCATCATTATCATGATTTTATGTTCCATTTCACAACTGATGCTTTTTTACTGAGCCCTAATTCACTTTGTTTCATAATGACACAAATTTAAGTTCGGTGGGGTTGACATCAGATGAGCCTAAATTTAACACTTTTTATTTCACAACCAAAATAAAAATTAATTTGAGCACAAAAACAAATTAATTTCATATCCAAACCATGGCACCTGAAATTCATTCATGATTATGCTGTGTGCATACATGTATGTGAACAGTTTATGATCATAATAATGATATGCAGGTTTTAAGTGTATATGAAGTGTCTGATTTACATAATTCACCCCTGAAAATTCACAATGAACTATTCCAACCTCTGAATTGGAAGAGTTCAAATGTGTCTTCAGGGGTGAATGAGTTAACAAATTTTACTAAAATGGTTGAATATGTAGTTTTCCCTTCGTTATATCGCAACAGTGTGCAGATAAAACATTTTTAATAACTTATTAATTTTATTTCTACCTTAAAACTCAAAATATACCACATGAATCTTTAAACAATTCTTACAATTTGATCATAATCGCTTCCCTGCCTAAACTAAATATTCAACAACAAGTATTTACAATATCTAGGGTACATTTGTATGCTTTGCAACTGGGAGTACCTGTACTACATACCTGTGTCCGACTGCAGGATGGTTTTCTCCGACATGGTCAGTTTGCCGACTTGGCTGTGGGTGGAGGTCCTGATGCTAAAAACATCAATAAAATGATGCTGGTTTTAACAAAAGTAAATAGCCTTTACAGTTATCAGCAAAGATATAAATATATTATAGTAAGTTAAGGACTTTATATAAATTACCTGGTCCAAGGATTAATTACCTGGTCCAAGGATTATATTACCTGGTCCAAGGATTATATTACCTGGTCCGAGGATTATATTACCTGGTCCAAGGATTAATTACCTGGTCCAAGGATTATATTACCTGGTCCGAGGATTATATTACCTGGTCCAAGGATTATATTACCTGGTCCAAGGATTATATTACCTGGTCCAAGGATTATATTACCTGGTCCAAGGATTAATTACCTGGTCCAAGGATCATATTACCTGGTCCAAGGATTATATTACCTGGTCCAAGGATTAATTACCTGGTCCAAGGATTATATTACCTGGTCCAAGGATTAATTACCTGGTCCAAGGATTAATTACCTGGTCCAAGGCCTAATTACCTCAAGTGAAGGACATATTTCCATGAATGTAAGATAAATTATCTTGTGTCTTAGATTAATTATCGTGTGTATTAGATTAATTATCTTGTGTATCAGATTAATTATTTTTTGTATCAGACTAATTATCTCGTGTATCAGATTAATCATATTGTGTATCAGATTAATTATCTTGTGTACGTATCAGATTAATTATCTTGTGTATCAGTCTAATTATCTTGTGTATTAGATTAATTATCTTGTGTATCAGATTAATTATCTTGTGTATCAGATTAATTATATTGTGTATCAGATTAATTATCTCGTCTATCAGGTTAATCATATTGTGTATCAGACTAATTATATTTATCTTTTAAAGAAGTTGAATTATCTTGTTCATCAGATTTATTTTCTTATAAATCAGACTTATTATCTGGAACAAACTAATTACCTGGTGTTCAGCACTAATTACCTTGAGAATTACCAACTAATTCCCTCAAGTTTATCGACTAATTACCTGGAGTTTAGGACTAATTACCCGAAGTTTAGGACTAATTACCTGGAGTAGAGGACTAATTACCTGGAGTTTAGGACTAATTACCTGGAGTTTAGGACTAATTACCTGGAGTTTAGGACTAATTACCTGGTGTACAGCATTAATTACCTTTAGAATTACCAACTAATTCCCTCAAATTTATCGACTAATTACCTGGAGTTTAGGACTAATTACCTTGGCCCAGCTGTTCAAATAGCGATTAGCGTAATGGGTGATATAAGCAATTTTTTTGTGTGTATTTTTAAAACACTGCTATTAAATGAGTTAAGGCTTTAAAGATAGAAAATATTTAGTAGAGCAAAATTACATACAAGATTACAAGTTTTTACCTTTAATTATTTTATTTTAATTATTAGAGGTTGAAAAATGTTGTTAAACATTGATAAAGTTAACCATCTTTTGAACAACAGGACCCTGGTGTATAGCACAAATTACCTATAGATTATCGACTAATTCCCTCAAGTTTATTGACTAATTCCCTCATTTTTTTATTACTAATTACCTTAGCTTTAGGACTAAATATAGATTATCGACTAATTCCCTCAAGTTTATTGACTAATTCTCTCAAGTTTATCGACTTATAACCTGGTGTATAGCATTAATTACCTATAGATTACCAACTAATTCCCTCCCATTTAATGACTAATTACCTGAAGTTTAGGACTAATTACCTGGAGTAGAGGACTAATTACCAGGAGTAGAGGACTAATTACTGAAGTTTAGGACTAATTACCTGGAGTAGAAGACTAATTACCTGGAGTAGAAGACTAATTACCTGGAGTAGAGGACTAATTACCTGGAGTAGAGGACTAATTACCTGGAGTAGAGGACTAATTACCTGGAGTAGAGGACAGCAAAAAGCCACAGAAAGAGAGCCAACAGACTTTGGTAGTCAAACTGTCCAAAAACAATGGATCCATCTTGAGTGTTTGAGGATGGGGAGCCTGTAGTGTTGCCGCTGAAGATTTCTGGCAGACTTGGGTTACATGAACGATCTGTGCCAACAAATCCGTGAATTCTTAACGTATGTGATACAAAAAAAAACTTTATTTATTTTACAACAATAATTATTCATGGTTCAAATATTCAAAAAAAGGCAGATGATACATTTAAGGATTGACCTTCATTTTGACGGCATTTGACGGCATATACGGTAGTATGAACGCAGTTGGCATCAAACATAGTCTATGGTGCGCATTACATAGAGTTTACTAAGCTGAAGAGATGAAAATATTTGTATTTGTAGAAAGTTTTCTGCAAATACTATTTTTTCTTTAAGAATTAGTTCACAAAACCCATTTAAGCTATAAGGTGCCTAAATCTATCGGTGAGCCGCTGGTTTCCATATTGAATTTTGGTTTGGGCTCAATAGCTCAATAGTATAAACTAATACATATACTTGTTAAGGTTCCCTGCCCCATCGCTCTGTGGTTTTTTCGTATATACAGTTACCTCCCTTTAACTTCCGTTTGGATATATATATGTCACAGATGTTGAGTCAGGACATTTCCATTGACCTGGTAGCTCCATTGGTTAGAAAGATAGTATAACAATGTGAAGTCCAGGGTTCGAACCCCAGTCTAGCCCCCCTAAATTTTTACACTCTTTTATATATCTTTTATAGTCATGCAGGAAAAATATGTTTCGAATGCATAGCTTAAAGTTTTTGACAGTGGTATGAGGATTCTTAAAAGGAAAGTACATTTGTGTAATTTACTAAATGAACTATTAACTCATTCACCCCTGAAGACACATTTGAACTCTACCAATTCAAAGGTTGGATTAGTTCATTATAAAATGTCAGGGGTGAATGAGTTAAGTCCACCACCGTTCCTCCCACAGCTAGCTAGGACAAATAATATTTTTAGCATCGTCTGAGATCAACCTTGAAGAGGATCCTACCTGGGTTGTTGGACATGGCCGACCAGGTGAGGTACTGGATATACAGTGTGATGACCGCCGACTGTAACAGGCCTGACCTAGGACTCACTGGTAAATAAAACAGAAACACAGTCATTATACACTACAACATTTGGTTTTTATCATCTTTTATAATAAGAAAGTGTTTTATCAACCTAAGTTTTATAACAGCCTGTTCCTATATATATGAATTGGGAAAATATAACATTATTTTTATTGAAATTGGGAAAATTTCCTCATTTTCTTCATTTTGGGACAATAGAGCTGTTTATTGCTAATATAAGGGAAGCAGCCTACATTCAGCTGTAAAATGGCATAAAAACTCACTGATTTCGGTGAATATGTGCCAGTGGTTCTAAATTGCCTCCTTTATTGTTATATATAGGGGTCTGTCCGTCAGTAGCTAGTAATACATATGTACTACAAATTTGTTGCAGGAACAAACCCTTAGTTAAAACGTAACAAAACAAGAGATCCCAGACAGACCTCGATGCCCAGCATCGTACCATCTTCAAAATTCAATGCGAGATTGTTTTTTTCCCCCTCCTTTATTCTCTTCTTTTCACTAATATCTATTTGATTGAGTCATGTAAAGAGTAAGTGGACCCTGAGGTACCTAGTGATCCAAACTTCATACCGCTGTGTATAAATGACCTTATCTGGCAGACAATACCTGGCAGCTGTCACCTTATTTTTCTGATCAGTCCCAAAATGAAATGACCTAGGGGAACATACATATGAAATTGGCGTAGATCTGTCAAAAGGGGTCCATCTTGTAATGTAGGGGAAATTTCTTTGACCATACAAATAAACACAGCACTCACAGGGTTAGACACTAAAAAAATTTTGCTTCGTAGTCCACAGGACTAGTTGAATAGATTATTTACTAGTCCTTCATCAATGAAACTAGTCCAAGATTTCCTGATAAGGACACATCGCGATCTACAGCACGAAACATTAAAAGTTATCAACTATAGGGACTTGAAATAATTACTGCCATAAAAATATGGTGAAGTTTTAGGAACATTTTGACATTTATCATGCAATAT
>JAUMHH010199612.1:0-13474 GCA_032359455.1 Chlamys rubida | reverse complement strand
TGTAACATTAGACTTGCTCTAGTCCCTATCGATTGGTTTTATTTGTTATGTACAAAATGTAATACGACAGACAATGGATAATGACCGAATCTACTTTCACATCAATTAACCTATATAAAGGTTGTTTCCCTGTTTTACTATTATCAATAGAATTCATCAAAATACAACAAGGAGGCAGCGAAAATAACAATAAAGCATTATAGACTTTCCCGAGTAGTACCTACAGCCACGGGACGGTCGATATAACCACAAGGCGGTGAATACAACCAGAACGTATTAAAACAACCGATTGAAGCGATTAAATACAATAACAAAGCGATTAATATAACAACAAATAGTTGAAAACAACTTCAAGTTAGAAATACAACGAAAATACATTTAAATCAATATAGGAGCTGTGTACAGCTGTGAGGCAGTGAATACTGTTTGAGGTCAATTGTAGGAGTGTCAATCCAATGTCTGGTAAAGTATAAACAGTTAAACCTGTCTAAAGAGACCAGCTTTATTACTATATCACCTGTCTTAACAGACCACCTCTATTACAAGACCACCTGTCTTAAGATACCACCTCTATTACAAGACAATATGTCTTTACCGACCACCTCTATTACAAAACCACCTGTCTGAAGAGACCACTTCTATGACAATACCACCTGTCTTACGAGACCACCTCTATTACAAAACCACCTGTCTTAAGAGACCACCTATATTACAAGACCACATGTCTTTACCGACCACCTCTATTACAAGACCACCTGTCTTAAGAGACCACCTATATTACAAGACCACATGTCTTTACCGACCACCTCTATTACAGGACCACCTGTCTTAAGATACCACTTCTATGACAAGACCACCTGTCTTACGAGACCACCTCTATTACAGGACCACCTGTCTTAAGAGACCACCTCTATTACAAGACCACCTGTCTGAAGAGACCACCTCTATTGCTAGATCACCTGTCTTAAGAGACCACTTATATGACAAGACCACCTGTCTTACGAGACCACCTCTATTACAAGACCCTTTTAATAAGAGACAACTTTATGGACTTTTAAAAGGTTGTCTCTAAATACAGCTTTAAATGTACGTTTACCTAAAGCTGGAACGACAAGCATAACAAAGTAAACGATTTCTTTTTCAAAGTAACAAATCATCTATATCACGTATCACGTCGACTCATTGTTGTCAAGTTTCCAATTTGTATACAGTAGTATCTGGGTTACATTCCATAATCCTAAAGTCACTCTGCTGTAGCTGATCCCGTCATTCAAGTGACCTTTTTAAATAACCATTCACACATATAGGTCAATGTCTGTGTTAGTGTTGGTATGTTATATTATAATGTATCACAATATTGCTGTCTTTGTGTAAATGGATAGAAAATGCTCACTGACCCGCTTCACGAATTTTCAATCTGAAAATCTATTTTGCTTGCTACCTGTATTACCTTTTACATCAATGTAAAAATAAATCTGACTGTGTTTTGTTATTTTTTCCTAGTCTGTACATGTGAGCCAGATGTATGCAAGTGATAAAATATCACTTGTGTTTAATCATATTTTTAAAAAAAAAAAGATCTTGTAATAGAGGTGTTCTCTTAAGCCTGGAGGTCTTGTTATAGAGTTAGTCTCTTAAGACAGGATGTCTTGTTATACAGGTGTTCTGTTCAGACTAGAGGTCTTGTAATAGAAGTGGTCTCTTAAGACAGGATGTCTGGTAATAGAGGTGTTCTGTTCAGAATTGAGGTCTTGTAATAAAGGTGTTCTCTTAAGCCTCTCGGTCTTGTGAAAGAGGGTGTCTCTTAAGACATGAGTTCTTGTAATAGAGGTGGTCTCTTAAGACATGAGGTCTTGTAATAGAGGTGGTCTCTTAAGACATGTGGTCTTGTAATAGAGGTGGTCTCTTAAGACATGAGTTCTTGTAATAGAGGTGGTCTCTTAAGACATGAGTTCTTGTAATAGAGGTGGTCTCTTAAGACAGCAGGTCTTGTGAAAGAGGTGGTCTTCTAAGCCTGGAGGTCTTGTAATAGAGGTGGTCTCTTTTAGCTGGAGATCTTGTAATATAGGTGGTGTCTTTAAGCTGGAGGTATTGTAATAGAGGTTGTCTCTTAAGCCTGAAGGTCTTGTAATATAGGTGGTGTCTTTAAGCTGGAGGTATTGTAATAGAGGTTGTCTCTTAAGACATGTGGTCTTGTAGAGATGATCTTGTAGATGATCTTTTAAGAAAAGTTGTCTTTTAACAAAGGCGGTCCCTTAAGACAGGTAAATAGTTGGTTTCTTTAGACAGGTTTAACCGTTTATACTTCACCAGACATTAGATTGACACTCCTAAAATAATATTGTCATATATCCGTACACAAGCTATAGAATACCTTACGTATATCATAATCAAATAATGAAATGTATTTCTATATGTCGTCAATTGATATGAACAATTACCCAATGATGCGTTTTTTAAAATTTATTTGGAGTTATTTCATTGTACCAATTAACCTCTTTAGAATTCAACGCAAATCCTCGTGGTTGTATTTACCGATTTGAAGTTGAATGCATCGTCTCGTGGTTGTATTCATTCTGACCTTAAACTGTAATGATGGACTCCTATTTGCAATCAGCGCCTACTGATTTTACAGAATTGTGGTTTTATTTTGCTGTTATATTTATCGCCTTTTTATTGTATTTAATTGCTTGAAGTTGTATTCAACTCCTCGTATTTCTACTCGCTCATAGTTTTTTGTTACTGTATTTTGGTTGTTTTAATACTTTGATATTGTTTTCACCGCCTCGTGGTAATATCTACGAGTGGCTGTAAGTACTACTCGGGATAGTCTGTAATGCATTCTTATTGTACTCCTTCAAATGTTGAATATCAATATACCTTTTTAAGTAACTTTAAAAACCAAACTCAACCCATAGATATTTCCATATATTACACTTAGAAGAAGTGTTAACGTCTTCTAAACATTCCTGCTACCACTTTATTGCATTTTGGTGAAATATCCGTGTATTAAAAGTACCAAAATAGGGGAAACAATTACGTCCTTTTAGCAATCTAGGTTAATAGGTGAGAAAGTAGACTGGGTTATTGGCCCTTTTCTGTCGTATTACATTATTATATATAAAATAAAAAATATCGAGAGAGTAAGCATAATGTTTACAAAAATCGAAAATAAGTGTGCATATATGAGTGCACATAGGGCATGATACACAAGCTAAGGTGTTTACAGGAATAGGACGTAAGCGTTCATAAATACAATTAAATAATCTTTATTAAACGCCATACACATTGTTGACAACAAACATAAGCTCTGTAGAGCTTTTATTACAACGCCGCAAATGGAACAAATGTTGTTTTTCGTGGTGGTGGAAAACCCACGGGGGAAAACCACCGTGCCTCCGGAGGGATAGACTGGCGCCCGTCTCTAGAATATTGAATTATTAAGAAAACTAAAAAAATGTTGATCACTTGGATGTTTGATTCTAGAGACTGGTCAACTGTGGATAAGGTTTGTAGTTCTAAACTAGGGGGAGATAAGCTAGTAGTAAAATGCAGCCGAGAAATTCTTCATAAAAACTTAGGGGCTGGTCTACCGGAGGGATAACAACTAACCCTATATACTAGTAGTAATGACTGTGCGCTGTAGCGATCACGGCTATGAAAGCACCCAAAAACTAGTGGTTCGTCACAAGTAGTAGATATAACACAAGCTAAAGTTGTTTATCTGTTATCATTGTTACGCTGCAGACAGAGACGATAACACAGATTGTGACCGGGAGGCAAAATGTTGAAAAGTCTTTGTCGTAAACGTCTGTTGACCGTGATTTCTAGATGTTCATCTGTTGGATTTACACTACAGAAAGGTGAAATTTTGTTTATTATTATAATAGTCAAATAATTGTATTTCACGTTATTATATAGTCAATATCTCTATGCAATAAAAAGTCTACTTCCATATCTGTATATGCTATATGAGACTACAGCAATAGTATTCAGAATCTCTCCACAAATTAACTTTATAATTGGCTATCATAGAACACTGCCCCTTTACGACTTGTTAAGATCTTTCCACTGTGACTCACTGTACCGGAAGTCTCATTTAATGACCGGACCTCTTTACAAACACCGCGCGTGCCTTACAGCTGTTATCAGCTAGGCTTGCTCTCTACCCGGTCTTCCACTTCGAAAGCCTTGAGACTTTTCTACGAGTTGTGAAGTGCAAGAAAACAATACAAACGCCTAAGAAAAAAATAGAGGAATTCACTATTATATATTTAAAATTATTAGTGTAGAATGGTCGAGGCGAGTATACTTTGTATTTTGATTTATAGACTATATTTTGCTATGTATTTGTTTTCAACAATCTTTTGTCATATTTACAACCTCTTTTTTGTATCTAAATGTTTAAGGTGTATTGAATACATTTTATTTGTTCTCAGTTACAAACGAGTTTTTACCGAATTTTGGTTGTATTTAATATCTTGTGGTTATATCCCCGCCTCAGGGTAATATGTCATGGCACTGAAATATGGTTGTATGTATTGCTTCGTATTTATATTTCCTGCCTGTTTTGTTATATTTTGATCGAGTAACCATTTTCAAATAGCAGTAAAACAGTCTTGATTGGTCAGAAAATAGATTCAGCTGATATTTTGTCGTATTACATTAAAACATATTGATAGGAACCTAAGCAAGTCTAATGTTTACAGTTTAGGACGTATGAGTTCACCTTAAAGTAGGTATTATGAAAGCTAAATATAGTTGTTAAATCTGGTATCAACTCTACTAAGCCACATAGGATAGCACTGATCGTGACCTGGTGGTAAAATGTCGTAACCGATTGCTGACCGTGATTTCTAGATATTCATTTGTTGAATTTACACTACAGAAAAGTGATATTTTGTTCGTAATAATAATCAATATAACGTTATTTTATCTTTTATATAAATCTACTGTAGAATGTTCGGTACATCAATGCATTTATTGCAAGACTACGTTGTATTTTGGATAGAAATTTCTTACCACCAACGGGTGCTTTAACTGAATTCCAAACACTTACTTGCATTGAATTAAAAAATACAATAGTTGGCTGTTTAAAAGTGCATTTAAATGTACCTGTGCAGCCACTTAATACAGTTTTCTTTTTGTGTACCAAATATATTACAGACAGTTGTATTGCCCAATGTACTTTTGTTTTAACAAACTAAGTTTGAACAATTTTTGTTATGCACCGAACTCTGTATACCCCACAGGGCCTGCTGTTCCCCTGAACACCTTACCAACCTGTGTTTTCGGGCAACGTCTCAACCGTTATCAGTCGTTTTCATCACAGGTACGTATCAGTTCTGGTCACTTGTTCTGTATTTGAATGCATTTGCAAATTTCACGAAAGTATCCCGAGGAATTACGTATCATGACTGTCTTTGAAACCTTTGTTGTAGAAAACTGTATCTGAAACAGTTGCCGAAACTGTGAGAGCTGTCGACGACGGACGAAAATTAGAAATTGTGTGGAATGATGGCAAATCGTCGAGGTATGTATGTAACAGGTGACACAGTTGAGTAAAAAACAGTCATTTTGGTTATCTTTTTCACAATCTTCCCTACTTTCGGTACCTTCATAATATACTAATATATTATATTATAATATACATTTGCACACATACATAGTAGTATACATAGGCACATATACATAATAGTATACATTGACACACGTAAAAAGTAGAACAAATTGACACATATACATAATAAAACACAATAACAAACAAACCTATAAATATACATTGCCACATACATAATTGTATACTTAGGTACAAAAACATATTAGTATACATTGATACACATGCATAATAACATACATTGACACACATACATGATAACATACATTGACACACATACATGATAACATACATTGACACACATACATGATAACATACATTACACACATGAAACACGTGCACATTTACACAAATCTATACAAGTTAATTGTAACACACACATCGACACATACAAGTTTAAAGCGGACACGTTTGCTAACAATGATTCCTTGTTAGACCGGATGATATATGTTAAACCTGACATACTTTGTTATGTGTAAGGTTGCTACTTGACCAACTTTATTTCAAATGTATTGCAACACTTGATGAAAACGACGTCTCTATAAATGAAAGAGAAATCGTCTTCATTCTGTTATGAAGTTAATTCCGGGTAAACTGAAATTACACATCACATCTTAGCTTTTCCATCTAAGATAAACAAGTTGTTCAATGTATTTTTTACGTCACGATAAGACTTTGTCAAGTGTTCGAGAATTTTCCAAGCGTTCCTGAAAGTTCAGCAGTTAGTATATTACATGAATTATATTCGGTCTCTCATCGGCTTGGTATTATTTAAAATGAAAACTATATAATAAAATATATTTGCTGTGATCACTGGTATATATTTGTTATCATTACAATTGATATATATATTACCAGATAGTGGGAAAACACTAAGATTGCACCTCAATCCGATATGAATAGCGATAAGAAACATCGAAAAAGGAGCAATAAATACAAAGTTCCAGTCGACTGTGTTTTTCATAGAAGGTTGAACGATTCACCTAATGTTTTTATGTGACAAAGTTGTGGAATACAATCCAAATACTTCGGAAACTCTCCATGTTTTCTCCTTTATTATTAAATAATCAATAAAATGATCATGGCTAAATTTTGGATTGTATGTCTTTCCAGATTCCATGCAGTGTGGCTGAGACATCATTGTCCCTGTCGAGAATGTTATTCCGACGAAATCAGCCAGGTGTTAATAGATATAGACAAACTGCCGCTTGACATCAAAGTAACGGACGTCACTTTAACAGGTAATATACAATAGTATTACATAAAATAATAAAGTAACGGACGTCACATTATAAGGTAATATACAACAGCATAACATAAAATACAAAATTAAAGAACGTCACAGTTACAGGTAATATACAACGCTATCACGAGGTAACGGACATCACAGTTTAAAAATACCATTTAATATATTGACTTTGTTCGAAAACTTAAAACATCAAATAGATAAAATATCTTTTGGCATTTTTAGTTGTTTTTTTCTCAAAGTTTCAAATTTGAAATAATAATGATTAATTAAGCTTAACTATGCCCATGGTGACATGATGACACCATAACAAGCATAATTGAACACCCCCTTAGAATATTGACCATACAAACTTGAAACTAAAATACAACTGTATATGTAAGCAAGACTTGGATAATATGTATTCCCCTTCAAAAGTAACTAACTGACTCATTCGTAGCTCTCGGTATTGTGTTATGTCTTGTAATATAACTGATCAAATTATTTCAGAAAATGGTGGAGTACGGATTCGATGGGATGATAGCAATCACACTGGAGAGTTTAGCTCAGCCTTCCTGAAGAAATATTGTTACTCACAAAACAGTTTAAAACAGAAGAAAGATTCAATGAAGACGTCATTATATGCAGAGGTACATTTTACTGACAATTTAACAGACTACTTGACTCCCCCGGGCTAGACTACCTTCACTCTGTCCGTATTTCTCTCGCTGACACAAAACTCATCAGACTCATTTACACAGATGTGAGATTAATACTGTCAGAGTCTAATTAAGAAACTTTTATAGCAATTATGATATTTTATTCATTTCTGTGATATCAATCGAACAATGGAATTTGGAACTCATTGGTTTACAGAAATTCTGTTCAAAGTGTGAAGGATCATCCTGAAGTATGTGAATAAACACCAAATTATTTTCCCCTTGAAACGAGAAAATAATGCGCAAGGTAAAGTTGGAAAGTTATTCGTTTTTCATTATTCGAATAACGAATGTCTTTCTGACTTTACTTTCTGGGGGGGGGGGGTTACTTTCCGGGGGGGGGGTAAGTAAATTAGAAAGTTATTCGTTTTTCAAAAAGAAAAAGAAAATAGAAAGTACAACGGATGCCGGTGCCCAAGTTTTGAAATATTTCGTGCGTACAGGGGGTGCCATAGAGATAATTCACACCGAGTTTTAATTAAGTTTGAAATAGGCATTCACCCCAAGCCACGACCAGGAACATAGAACTTGAACGAAATCTCATTCTTGACAATTCTCGAGTATATGGTCCCAGGGGGTCTTGAAACTGTGCTGGAGCCCAACTTTTGAAAGATTGTGCGTACAAGGGGGTGCCACAGAGAGTATTAACATCGCATTTGATTCAGATTAAAATAGGCATTCACCCCGAGCTAGGACCAGGAACATAGAATTTGAACGAAATCTCATTCTTGACAATTCTCGAATATAGGGTTCTAGGGGTCTAGAAACCGTGACGGTGCCAAACTATTGACATATTTATCGTACAGAGGGTGTCACAGAGAGTATTCACACCGAGTTTAATTAAGATTGAAATAGGAATTCAACCCGAGCCAGGACCAGGAACATAGAATTTGAACGAAATCCTATTCTTGACAATTCTCGAGGAGAGGGTCCAAGGGGTCTTGAACCGTGACGGTACCAAACCTTTTCTAAGTTTTGCGTACAGGGGGTACCACAGAGAGTATTTACTACGAGTTTGATTAAGATTGGAATAGGTTTTCACCCCAAGCCAGGAAAAAAACATAGAATTTGAACGAAATCTCATTTTTGACAATTCTCGATGATAGGGTCCAAGGGGTCTAGAAACCGTGCCAGTGCCAAATTTTTGAAAGATTTAGCGTACAGGGGTTGCCACAGAGAGTATAACATGTAACACTGATTTTAAATAAGATTAAAATAGACGTTCACCCCGAGCCAGGACCATGAACATAGAATTTTTTTAACTCCTTGTGAATACTTTCTGTGTCATTTCTTGTACAAGTAACCTTTCATAAATTGGGCACCGGCACGGTTTCTTAACCTCCTAGGACTCTATACTCGATAATTGTCAAAAATGAGATTTCGTTCAAATTCTATGTTCCTGGTCCTGGCTCGGGGTGAATGCCTATTTCAATCTTAATTATACTCGATGTGAATACTATTTGTGTCACCCCCTGTACGTGCAATCTTTCAAAAGTTGGGCACCGGCATCCTGTTTTTTTCTGTTTAATTTTTAATAACGATTCACTTTCTAACTTTACTTTCAACCCCCGGAAAGTAAAGTTAGAAAGATATTCGTTATTCTGAATAATGAATAACGAATAACTGTGCAACTTTACCTTGCTAAAATGCAATTTCTTTTTTCAATATACTTTGTATTATTTTTTGCGATAATTGAAATCCTTATATGCTTTCATATAGTAAATTACTACTGAGTTTGCACTTCCACAAAAGATGAACCGGTTGTCTCCTTTTTGTTCTTTTTAAAAAAAAAATGATATATGTTCTATAGCCTTATGATTGATCATTCATCTTCTTAAATGAATTTAACTCACAACTAGAGATTTGAGACTCATCGTTTTCTAAATACGTTTAAACAAGGTTAAATTAATCGTGCTGTGTCATTTGCTGGATTTCAAATATACTCATCACATAAAATATACCCGAAAAATGCTTTTGATTGTTTAAAAAACCTCTGTCATTTTTAAGGGTTTACGGCTGGGATGTGCAATTGAGGACCGTTCCATATGGTGACGTTATATTAACAACGCTATATGTCCGTGTTCTCACCCAAATTTGCTTTTAATCTAGTCTGTCTTGCCAAGCGTCACGTATGCTGACTGTGAGGCAGATGAAAAACACGTGTATAGGTAAGTACTTCAACTATAAAGTATATAATTATTTTTATCAGGTTGGTATGACTATAACTTCCTCAATAACTGATCGTGACAGTCATATACTCATAAATTAGCCTATTATTATGTAACTGTTGTACTGTTGATGATATGATATATACACTAACTAGTTAATTCGAGGGTGGTATATTTCGGGATGGACTGTTGAGTATATTATCTTTGGAAATGGTACCTTATTCATTCGTCAATGTTGTAGTAGATGTTATGATTTAGGTTCATTTAATATCATAATGATAGGTTTTAGGTGATATTTTGACACGTTCTCAACTCGCAGACTCCACGCAATATGGATATTCAGAATTGATTAAATGAGGGGAAATAAAAATGCCTTGAAATATACTGGAATAAAATATATTAGTATGAGAGAAGAAGCAATTACGGCGACTAGTTTGTGCCGTCTCGTTGTTCCGAAGTAACTTCAACAACGAGAATTGAGGATTGCGGATTCTCGTATTTTTGGGGCGAGAATACGACACAACGAAATTGCACAAATCAGCCACAAATGTAATACATTTATTAATCTAAAAATAAATATTCGCGCGTGCAGATATTTTCACGCTAATTAATTCGACGCAAAAAACACATTTCCACACTGCGAATATTTCCACTTGTAAAGTATTGGAACGAGGAGGCGCCTTTGGATGACCTGCGAGATGTAATGTCTTTTTCTTTAACGACCTTTTTCAGATGGTTAAAATATATAAATGAGCATGGCCTGGCAATGATTAAAGAGGCTCCAGCCACAAGTCATCTGTTGGCAGAGGTAACAGGCAAAGATCGAAGTAAAACATGTTCTACCAATATAAAATTCTATTCTTGCCATATTTCATTTGTGCTTACAATTTTTATTTTTATTCCCGATGTTATAAGATAATACGATAATACAAGGTAAAGGAGAAACTTAACCCTACGTAATTGTCACATGATATATATAATATTAGGATACAGACCTGCATTTTTCTTATCATATGCTGCCCTAATTTAACCGATTTTCAGTTGAAACTACCGTTTTATTCTCAGTTTGGATTTGTTTCAGTCAAGAAGTCACTTATATCTTCTACTTCTATTCTATTTGTATCTAAGAATCATGTCTTTCATCATATTTCAAAAAACATAATAGACACTAATTTTTGTATCTATGAATTTTCTGCCTTTATTTTTGTCTCGTTCTTATTTTCTCACAACACCTCAGCTCGTTATTGCATTTCGACCATTTTCCCTTTATGATCTATTGTAGATGGGCTTTTAAAGATATGATGAACATTAGTTCGTTCGTCTCATCACATATATTTGCCAAAGCCATACCTTCTAAACACCTTAATTTGCCTTAATTGTAACTTATATTTGAATTGTAGTTCATCCCAAAACACGTGGCGCCTTTGGTTGATAATACATATGGAAAGGTATGGACATTTTAAAAGCCATTGCCATCCACTGATAACAAAACAATATCTGAAAAATGATTATATATATATATGAATAACGATTTACATAATCAAATTGATAGATTGATATCATAAATTTAACAGGAGAAAACAGGAACCACATTTGGTCCAGATAAACACATATAATGTCTCATCCGGTTTGTTGTAGGGGGTTCATAATGTCTTTTTGTTTTGTTGTGTTTTTAATGTGTTATCTATTCGTTATAAATTTTGGTGATGGGATTTTCTTTAGATAAAGCCGTATACGCATAACATAAGATCCGTTTTGGCGGAGTTTAAGTTTTATCCAAATATGTTTTTTAATTAATATTTTCCGAATTAATAAATAAATGGAACAAAAATAAATATTCAAAAATTAAAAAATTAAATAAAAATGAATAAACAAAACACAAAAATAAACAAATACATATATGAAAAAATAATAACATGCCAAACGAAAAGATTATAGAAAAAGAGGGACTTGTGTTTCTAATTTTCGTTTCAAGATTCAGGACGTGATTGTCATGGAAAAACCCAATAACCTGGCGTACACGCAGAATAAAATACAATTCCATATGGATTTAGTATACTACGAATCAGTCCCAGGAATGCAGGTTCTTCATGGCCTTAGGTATGTGTTGCAGTTTTTACTTATTTTGGTGTGACGTTTGCAAGTGCCGACGTCACGCCTAGGACAAGTACATGACGTCACAGACTTACGCAATGGAGTCAAAATGGCGGCTTATGTCTTTCAAATTCTGAGTATTGTACTGTAGCTCAGTAAGAGCACAAAATCATAATATCAACTGAAGGCTTAAAATGTTATTTGAATTAGTTGACTTATCATGGTATTATTCGTCATAAGTGTTCAACTTAAACTCAACTAAATTAGTGTTAACTGCTTGATAAATTATTATTTTTATTGCAGATTTGACGATTGTATCATAGGTGGAGACACATTATTTGTTGACATGTTCGCAGTTTGTGAAGAATTCAGACAAACAAATCCAGTCGAGTTTAAGACTCTTTGTAATGTCCCGTGTACGTATTCCAGGGAACATACGTCAAGGTAGGGTACTAGTTGCGGGCTGGAGTTTTAACAAATAAGTGTTTCAATTAGAATGTTTATTTAATGCAATACTCAAATTTAACTTTGTTGAGAATTATGAAATTGGCATTATGATAGGGAAGTTTGCTATTTGTATCGAGCCAAAATAAGCTTAGTTTTGTTAATGTGGTCATGTAATATCAAACATTACAACGGACGTCGATATCACATGATCATGACAACGAAGGTACAACATGGATTTATGAAACTACATGTTGATTGTCAACTCATTATTGTTGTGAGGGAACTTCACGTCGCTGGAGTAATTCCAGATCAGCTGATTTTGAGCATACTAGGAAATAAAGAGACACATAAAACAAGGAAAGACATTATGACTCGTACATAAAAGCAATGATCAAAGGCAAATCTGTAATAAGTGCTCTAGAAAGATAATGGTTGTGTACTTCGTGTAAGTAAATTCCAAGCCACAAAATCAGAGACATCATTTATAAATGTTGTTTTGTTGCTTTCGATGACGTTATAAGCAAGTATGACTTAATTGTAAATGTATTGTAATTTATTCGCAGGGTCATCCCCATTCACCTGCTGATACAAAGACCAGTCATTTCCATGAACAACGAGAATGAGGTTTACATACGAATCAATATAAAACTGTGACAAATTTGTAATACGGTATTAATTCTCAAAACAAAACTGCTATTTTAAAACAGTGTGATTTAACATTACCATTTATTTGTATGCTCACATAAAATACTTTTTGAAGAGTAAATGTTGTTTGCACCAAATATTATTAAGTAACGTTATACAGGTTTGTATACGCATCTTCCTCTTTTCGATGTTTTTTGTCTTTATTTAACGAAACACTTTGGACTTTGATTTTTGATTCTTTTGACCTAAAGCATCTCTGATAAAATGACGAATGGGTATATGATACAGTATAATGTTTGCTTCAACTTTCTGTATCTGCTCCCTGTTTTATATTCATAGTGATAAGCGTACGCAATAAAGTAGATCACTGTGTTGCTGTACTATCAGTCCCGAGGTAGGCCGTGGCCTTGTAGCTGGGATTTATCATTTCCCGAAAACTGTAAAGAAGTAACGATACAATCGGGAACCGTTGGCACTTTAAAGACTCGCACAACTAAATCATTTACTATATGTTATTACCAAACATTTTAGCTAATAACTTTAATATTTGAAGTTCAAA
>JAUMHH010199601.1:0-13474 GCA_032359455.1 Chlamys rubida | reverse complement strand
GAGGTAAAGTAACATTCACAGTGTCTTGTTCAAAGCCTACTATAGCGTAATAATTAATTAAAGTAGAAAGTTCCAATGCTCAATTGTATCTCCAACAAAAAAGACTTTTTGACAATTTGTTTTGCATATTTCTGGCTTGGAGTCGCTTGCCCATTTACTACTAACAATCATATAAAAAGAAAGAAATATACATGTATATCGCCTGGTACAAAATACTAGCCACCTTCCTCCTGACTCAGCTAGGGAGAAGTTCTCTTTAGCTCATTTGGTAGAGTGTAATATAAGACTAGTAAACCAGAGGTCCTGGTTTAAAGTCCTACCAGAGGCATTGAAAAAAAAAGGACCTTTCGTTACACATATTTACATACACCATGTACAATAATATCCTTTTTCACAAACACATATTGGCTTTGATCCTCAAACCATAAGCAGATAGATTATCTTATACTGTATGTAACTGTATTGTAGTTACATGGTATATTAAATATTTGCCCAGTCAAACTTTCGCCCTTCGCCAGTAAAATCCATATTCGCCCAGTTTTAGATTTGCCCTTCACAATAAATTACTATGTATATTATGTTGTTAACTGTTGTTCACTATAATGATAAATTCACCCTTATTATGGAGGGATAAAAGGCGAAAAATTAAACTGCAGCAAAATTTCCAAGTTTAAAACAATTACTTTATATATAGAAATTATTTTTCATAAATCATCATGATATGAAAATATTTTAATAACTGTTTAGGAAATGATTATTATAAATAGTTAAAAAAAAATTGATACTTTAGAAACTGTGTCAGTTGTTAATTTTTATATGAAAAAACAATTTCGTAAACTGCAGTATTTGATAATAAAGAATTAAGTTAGAAGGGATCTCTTTCATATCTATATCTTATTAAGACATTTCGTTTTGCAAACACATAGGGCTGAGATCTTTCTCCGAGATCGCCTCCTGAAGATATTCTTTAAAATGTGGAAAAATTGCGCCATGGCAAAGCTCAAGGAAAGCCGAGCTGAGGCACTCCACCGATACCACTCACTGCGAAAGGGTATGAAGGCGTTCTCTTGGGCCATCAGTCGGTCACGTATTCAAGTGGACATCTTCCAGTCCAGGATGACCAGCATTGTTCTGGCTGCCCGCTTCACACATGTAAGTTAAATATCCTGTCGTAGAAATGAATCTTCTGAAGTGATTTGGAATTCAGACTCCGACTGTAATCAAGAAAATTAACATGATTGTTAAAATATTCAGCAATCAGTGTTTATTTTTCAGTTTTGACCATTGTGTTTATAGAAATAAATCAAACGACTGAAAACAACTAACTATATCTTCATATTTGACTTTAACTATAATACATATGTATAAGGACGCACACCATTCTGAATTTCAGAGGTACAATCAGTTAGCTGCTTGATTTGAAACAATTGCTTGATGTCAAAACACCTGGAAATATGTGGGTGTCAAGCCATATAACTACAAAGTAATAAAATATCTAAGATTTAAAAGTAGCTCTTTCATGGAGTTCAAGTATGTGCTATATATCAAAAAAATATAGTTAGTTGTTGAATTGAAATTCACGATCTTTTGGCCTTAATGTCAGGAACGGTAGAAATTGCTACGTAACTAGTGCAAAGTGATGTCCATCTTATTAGTTAAACAATCAAAATTGACATCAATTAGTACTAGAAGCATAGCTTGTTTTCTAAATCATAATGTGACAATACCTTTGCTGTATTTGCCAGAAGGGGTCTAAACGGTCTTTGTAGATATCTATATTAAAGGGAGATAACTGGAATTGACTTATAACATTTGATTAGTTAAAGGAAATATGTGAGAATTGGGAACATGTCAATTTCACTTGAAATATACCCATAGCCTGTGTATCTGGCAATGAGCCCATGCCTGGTAATAAGCCCACCCATGCCTAGTGCTGTTCAGTAAAAATACTATCTAATTGTCATGTCTTGAATTCCCACTTCTCATCTTTGAGTCAGACATAATATGTTTTGGCCCCTTGGATTTATTGCAAGATAAATATTGTAAATCAAATGAAAGAGGCTTTAAACTTTAAGAAAAGTGATTTGTTATGTTCCAGCCTGGTTCTAAGATATCCTGGTACTGATATCCAATTTACAGATTTAGTTGTACTTAACTTTTTATTTTCTAGTGGAAATATCTAGCCATGAAGAATCGCCACGAACGCTTGGAGAAATCCTTTATTAGATGGAAGTGCTTCACGCTGGAGTCACAGAAGTGAGTATTAATTAGCATCAGATATTTTATAGAAAAATTTCTGAACATATGACTGAACTGTCCGGGACTGTGGTCAAAAATATTGTGGTGTACCATCTATCACTTTGCATCTTTTCAGCATAATTGACTGCTGGATATTTAGCTAAGAATTGTTTCTTTTATGTTTCGTTGTACATGAATACAATCTCTTTCGATAATTTGGAAAGGAAACAAGTCACAAGTGGTGATAGATGGTTACAGGGAAAGGTTGGTACACAGCAGTATTAAGTTGTGCGGCGGAAGTTGGTACCGCATCAGAATAAATATAACATTAAAGGACATGATGTAAACATTGAGATAGAGAGAAAAAGGAAATAAAAAACGAACGTTTATTATGACTTGAATTTTCATATTTTTTTCAGTGTAGCAGAATCAATTTGTGGATTTGAAAGTCAGTTTGTACATATATAACAACTAAGTGTACAATATGCTTACAGTGTAGCCATGTTCATGGTGATTTATTGCCGACTCGTACATATTTTACACCTTGGTGTACATGCCCTTCATTGGTCATTTGACTGTTGAAGGTGACAGAGTACATATCGTACTAGTCATCGAAATGTCAGACATAAACAAATTACCGGTTGTGCTATATGAGTCTGTGTTCAATTTATACCTACCAACCCAAAGAAAATGTTTAAAATAAATTGTATGGTATGAGGAATATTTTTTTATAGGCGTGGTAAGACACACACACGGACAACTGGGATGTAAGTAATGGCATAAAGAGAAATATTGCCTGCTCACAGGAAATATTGCCCAACACTGAAATTACACAAATTCCTCATGTGTGTCACAAAATTGTATTAATATACCCAAAATAAAATCCCCTCTGTATGTTTCTGTCATGGAATTTTCTCACTCCCAAAGATACTTTTTTTCCTGTTTTGAAAGTAACAGTGCTTTATAAAATGGGAAGTTAGTGATAACTGTAACCAAAGTCATGTTTTTTAAAATGATGTATTGGTATAAAGTAAATTTTAATGGAAAAAAAATAGATCAGTTCTTGTGTTTATCAGTTATACTGTATTTGCGGTAATAACAGGGAGCCTGCTGAAATAAGGGTGCTGACTTTTTAATGGTATTTTATAGCTGATTTAATGTTTTATGCAAGTTTTCCACATTTTCTATTCCAGTTACCCAGCAGTAGAACATAATTTGTGATACCATGCTCCTCTTACCATTCACTCAATCAAGTTCTGGTTGTTTTTCCCCACAGCACAATCTTGTGATCCCAGTGGTAACAATACCATCCCACCAATGTTTTCTGTGATGTTCCTGTTCATTGTCTTGCGATTTATTAACCAGAAGTGTTTTCTAAAATGTGTTTTTGAACCGTGAACATTCGGCTACAGATCTGATGCTTGTACTTGTATATCCTAATGTGGTATTGGTCAAGATATTGTAACAGGACTTTTGATTGGCTGAGGTATATCATATGGTCATTTTGATTTGATCTGTTGTTGATGTGCCTTCATGATAATTTTCATATTTCATATAACAATAGATTTTTCATTCACTAATGATCATTTCAAGTCAAAGTTATCATGCTCATTAAAAAAATTGCCAATATTTTTTGGTTGTACCATATCAACATAACAAAAAACTATGTAATGTGGTTTTTGCTAAAGAAGTGCACAGTATATATATAGGGCAAAGTTGGAAAATATTGGAATTCCTTAGAGATTTCCCTTTGAAAGACAAAAACTTTTTATATGAAAAGTCAAATTTTGTTGATTCATTTTCTTGAATTATTTTATTTAAATACCATTTGAAATTAGAACTGATGTATACTTCATAGTAAAAAGAAAAATATGACTCGTACATGTTTTTTTTTTTTTTTTTTTCCTTGATAACTAGATTATGTACTTGATATGAAAGATCAACCAATTGCAAGTCAATGGCTGGTCTTGCAATACCTAATTGTAAAAATATTAGCACTATCATTTTTAAAGGGTGATTTTTTTTTACCATATTCTACAAAAGAATGTTACTTTTTAAGAAAACAAAACAACTGTATTATCTTGTCTAAATTTTCTATCATTTCATCCCCCTTTTCATTTCTAAATTGTAATTTTTGTTTCCTTTTCTGATAATTTCATATAAATGCAGTGCTACAACATTTATGTTTTCATTCAATGTACTGAGTTTTTAGAATATTGTTTGATTGTGTTTGTTGAAACATAATAACTCATGCAATTGTATACATATGCAATCATTGAGATTAAAAAAAATTGTAATAGAAAATACTACTGGGATCATTCTTTTTCATTCACAGCCTGTATAAGTAGGACATGGAAGGATAGTTGTTTAAAAATTTAAAAAAATAATTAGCAATTTAGAATGTAAACTCAAGTGGTCAAACTCAAGACCTACTGATTTTGCACCTTAGTATATCAGTTACAGAAGATGAATACTTACCAAGGAAAGTAACATGACATAAGCCGGAAAAGTCCTTTTGGTTGCTTTCTATTTTCTATGTACAATGTACAATGCAGAATTTCTCCCCAAGTCAAAAAAAATCTCTGGAGTGAAAGTTTTCTTCACAATTATAACTTGTGCAGTGGTATATTTTACTTTAGATAATGACTGTTAATAAATATATATTCCTGTATTTTGTAATTATGATATTGTTAAAATGGGCATTGTATCATGTCGTAACAATATATTAATTTCTTGGCGGTAATTTAGGATTGTCGTTATTCCAGAGTGAGGAAACTTAGATATCAGAGTGACCAGAAGATCTTGCGAGGAGCTCTGACACAGTGGCGCTCCCAGTTTATTACACGCCTCAAGGAGAACAAAGCTGACCTACACTTTAGGTAATTCATGATAACTTCGTAAGGAAGTTTTCTGATGAAATGACACAGGTGAATTAAATGAATTCAAATATGGATAAATTATCTTTTGTCTTCCCTGTATTTCACCTTTTAATTCTAAAGTTTGAAAAATCTGGGAATAAAAATTGAAAACCAAAAAAGAAGGGGAAAAAAATAAGTTAATAATTGATTGATATAGATAAATAAAAATTGAGTTAATTAATATTTCTGTTAGCTTTTATGTTGTACAATATTCTAAGCAATCATTTGAAAAGGTACAAAACCAAAAACAAATTCCGTGGGTGATTCCTTGACCAGCGCTGTATAAATTCATTCATATTGCACTGAATCTATTAATTTTTTATCGAGAATTGGTGAAAACATGTTTTTGATTTGGATGTTAATTTTCTAGGACGACTCTCCTTGCTGAACAACTGAAGTGTTGGAAGCTATTCACAAGTGATTCTAAAGAGAAGAAATGTCGAGTTGATACAGCCAGGTAGGGGAGATAACCAAGGTTGCTGTGTGGTTCTGACACTAGTGTATTCAGTGTTTATCCTGGTAATAGGTAATTTTATGGGAAATGGAAAAGTTTGCAATAATGCTATACTGTGTGTCCAGTTGGATTCCATACTTCTTCATAAGAAACGTAGAGTGGAGACAGCCAGGCAAGGGAAGATAACTAAGGTTGCTGTGTTTTACTGTACCTATACTAGAGTATTCAGTGTTACCCGGTAAAAGGTAATTTTGTGAGGAATTGAAGATTTTGCAATAATGCTATACTGTATGATCAGTTGGATTCTACATTTTGTACTTTTTTAACTTCTTTCCCAATATTTGAGATTGTTAACAAACACCCAAAGGATTTTCATGACTATTGATGTAAAAAACTAGTTGTCATTAAAATTGGTTTTCCTTGGACAACTGGACATTTAACAAAATAAATGCTGCCTTTATCTATGCAGTAGTTGAGGAGAAAATTAATTAATAAATTAGTAAGATAAAAAATAATTCAAGACCCTGTGTTTAAGTTTGACCCCAATTGACAATAAGTTACAAGTGGATACCATGGCCACTTTCGTTTATTGTGATCCAAACAGTTGGACCAGAGTCGTTCGTTTATGAAATAAGGTCAGACTTAGTAATCTGATGCTGCTTTCAGGCGAGCCTTGACATATCCAAAAATGTTACATTTGAAAACAGACAAACCTGTTGTTCCACATAAACAAACAGGCCCCTAGTTTAATTTTGGGAGTGTTCGTTTAAACGGAACAACCGGTTAGTCCGTTTTTAATTGTAACAATTTCGGGTATAAATCCTGACGAACCTGCAAATGTTATTGCAGGCCTTGCAAGGCTTTGTCAAGGCTCGCCTGAAAGCAGCATCAGATTACTAGGTCTGACCTTATTTCATAAACAAACAATTGTGGTCCGACCGTTTCAACCGTTTTAACGAAAACGGCCTTGGTCAAATGATATGGATCACATGTAAATATATAAATATACATGTATTAATACCGTAATGTAATGAAAATTATACTTATTGATTTATGTTTTATTGGTGGATGGTTGTGTGTGTGTGTTTGATAACTCGTTTTAATGGCTTTCAGACTGTTTTTCTCACAACATTTACAAAACAAGATGTTTGTCCAAGTGGTGATGGTGTTCAGGAAGACTAGCATGGCCAAATCACATCACAGGTAACTAATGAAGTCAAGAATTCAAAAATCCCATTTGGAAATCATTAACACACATAATAATGAATATTTAAAACAAATATTAGTAAATAACAGTTTCCTGCAATTACATGCAGTTTGGAGCCTTGTTTCCTATGTGCTTAATTCTTAAAGAATTTCAACAAATATGGCTAGATAGTGATTGGGCTGATATACTGAAACAATAGTGTATAGAAAACATGAGTACAAAATGTCCCCTAAAACTCTGGTGGGATAATGATTCTGTCATAGAAGGAAAGGTCCATCATGGTGATGATCTTAATCTAAATCTTGTTCATTAATAATAATAAAAAAACACCCAATAACCCTGTGTCTTGAAATTTATCAAAGCAAACTGTCTCCATGCAGTTAAAAAAGAATTAATATCGACAATCAATATTTATTATTTATATGGCCTTGTTTTCTGGTTAGTTTATTGGTAAATTATTCTGCCTCACCAGAAAGAGGACGTTACACATGGTGCTGGTTGCCTGGCGACAGGCGTCATATGTCTGTAAAGTAGAACGACAGCGTGACATGAGTATCAGCCGAGAACACTGGCGCATGGCGACGACAAAACAGGTGTTCTGTCACTGGCACGACCAGCTGCTTGTGCAGAGGACACGTGGTAACAAAAACAAGCAACTCATACGGTAAGGGCAGATATTGAAATCGTGTGGTAAGGGGAGATAATTCATGTGGTAAGGGGAGATAATTCATGATTCTAGTAGACAATCTATGTAGAACAACCAGCTGTTTGAACAAGAAAGGAAATGCACGAGATAGCTTGTGTACATGGTAAGGGCATATAACTTGCTCACATAAACAAATAATTTTGTTGTCAAAGACTTCAATTGGGAAATTGTTTGTGTGGTTAGGGCATATAATTCATGTTTCAAGGGCAGAAATGTGTGTAGTGAAGGTATATAATTGATATTGTTTGAGAACATAACTTGATCCAAGTAAAGGTTGAAAATAGCTTGAGTGGTTCAAGCTCCTAAACGATGTCAGAATCTTTAGATTTTTCAAATATTTTGATTATTTGTTTTCTCTGATAAAACATAGAAATGCATTCCACATCTGGAGAGTCGAGTGGACAAGACTACTAGCGGCACGTCTTGAGAATGAGGCACATCTGAGACGTGAGATTCTGACCACAGCCCTGCAACTATGGCGGGCCAACGTGGAACTGTTACAGAGGCGTCGCCAGGCTGGCATCATTCACCTACAGAGGGCGCTAGTTCGTCATGCCCTACTGGAGTGGCGGGCCTACACTCAACACAGGAAAGAACTCAGGTATGTATAGAGAAACCACATAGGTGTTTGAGGGAGGCCATCGACAAGACTACTGGGGGCACAGCAAATTTAAATACCAGATTCAAAGGAATTTAAAAAAGTTATGTAAAAAAAAAAATTAAAAAAAATGGTTGACATGATATGTTATCATAAATCTACAATAAACAATTTTAACGTTTTCAGAATTGTTTGTTATATGAAGTGTTTATTATAACTAACTATTTTTTTATACATATGGAAATTGTAATCATTTTAATTGATTTCCAGAGTAATTGTTAGTATTCAATATCCATAGACTACAGATTATTCAACAAATATGAATCTTTATTGGAATTTGAAAATTGAAAATAAGCAACACAAAATCTCCTACAAAATAATTTAAAATATGCAAAGAAGAGTATAATAGCATTAGCACTCTCACTCAATAAAATCTTGATTTTTACCTTTTAACTGATTCGTCTATTTAGAAAATATAAAGAGTCCACAAGGTAATATATATTACTGTATACATTTCCACACTTACACCCTTTGGCATTTATAGATGGTAGATGTTTTTATTCACACAAGTCACCTTAGATCAACCTAGTTACCTCCCTTGCTGTAAAGAAATAAAAAAAATATGGGACAATTTGTGAAGCAATTAATTTTTAGATATTTTATTTTAGTGCTTTAGTAATTTTAGTTATTATATTCGGTTCAAATTCTGTGTGGTTGTTTTAATCGTTATGTGCTTAAAAATAACTGAATTATCAAATTGTTTTTTAATTAAAATTATATTATAATGAGTATTTTGTAACAATTATTTTTCAGCAATGGTTTCTAATTTTACATGTTTGTCATTTACATACTTCCTTGTAATTTAGTTATTCAAACCATGATCTGTGAGTTGCTTTAACGAAGTTTAATGTGTGTAGATTTTTAGATTTTTTTGGATGGAAATCTTTTTAAGTTAAAATTTCTAAGGTTTTCTTAGATGAAATTTCTGAATTTCTGAATTTATTTCCCTGTGCTACCATTAGATTTTCCTCAAAAGCGTGGGATTATTGTAATTTCTACTTCATATCTGCCAATTTTAACTACAATGTACCGGTATCCATCTGTTTCCACCCTTAACTTATTTTTAAAATATAATTGATTTTTATTTATTTCTATAAGGTTTAATCTTGGAAAAATAGATAAATAAATTAATTGTATTATTAAATTATGATTGGATCAGTTTTCCAGCATTTAATGTTTGAGAAATGCAGGAATTGTCTCCTAAAAGCCTCAAGATGGGATTATATTGCTGATTTAAGATGATAGACATTTTATTAATCCTTGGCTAATCGTTGTCTTAATATGTGTCCTGGGCTTTTCATATTCACGTGTGAAACTACGGTAAGTTAAGGTATTGCGGGGAGTTGGTTTTTTGTTTTTTGAATTCAGGTTTAAAAAATGATTTATTTGTATTACTAGAAGTGCATTTAAATTCTTAAAATCTTGTAAGCCTTTTTTCAATGTGTAATATCAGATTTGATTGTGCAATATTCAGTTCGTGGAGAAAATGTAATTTTGAGTGAGAAAGGGTGTTCGGGAGTTCAGGTTTATTATTTTTCAGATTCTGCAGCTCTGGGAACCTGGGGAAGATTATTAATGTCATGCCATTATTAGAAGTGCTTTTCAGTAATTTGAACCCACTATAGGATCACAAGTATAAGTAGTAGTGTTTAGTGTTAATTGTTTTGTGCATGAAGTAATGTTTAGAAACGTGTGAATGCAATGTACATCTGTCAGTCATTATTGAAATGGATCATATCTAGATACCACTTACATTAACCCTTTCAACCCTAGGGAACTTTAATAGACTCTACCATACATTTATCTGGATGAGTCAATTAAGGTCTACAGTGGTGAAAGGGTTAAACATTCTATTGATCGTCCAGATCACACTTAGAAAATAATGATAAGAGATCAGCGATGGTTGGAAACAGTGCAAATTACGCTTGTTTCTAACCATCGCTGAACAAATTCTAGAAATGTTTTCAATAATGAACAAAGATGTATAAATAGTTCATATTATGCATGTTTCCAAATGAGGTTGAACAGATACTGGAAACATTTTCTATAATGAACGAAGATGTACAAATAAGTATTACATGTGCTGTAAATATGACATTGAACATTAATCAAATAGCTCGGGGTGTAAAAAATAATTTGCATTCAATCTGCACTATAGTGCAATACATTAGTCAAATACCATGATGAATCCCAGAACAATCTTAAACAGCATTGCCACAGCAATTGATGATTTTAATTTGACCCCAGCAGTTCTAATCCCAATGGAAAAATTAAAAGGTACATGTAAGAAAGAATTTTCTGAAGTTAACAGGGACACTTGTGAAACCTGGGCCAGGAGGAGTCTGCTCAAACATTTATTTTTAAATGTTTGAAAAGCTATAGTCATGAATAACTTAAGTGTGCACTGTATCTAAAGGGAAGTAACTAGGGGTCTAAACTGATTCTGTGCATGCTGTTACCAGGTAAAGATGTATCTCTTCTTTTCCGTGTACAGGAAGATCATGGCAGTTTACAAACGCACCAAAGACCTGCAGAAGCAGCGACGATGTCTGTCTGTCTGGCGTCACACGTTTGAGGACAGACTGGACCTACAGAAAGCGAAACAATTCTGGTCTAACATCTGTATGAGGTAAACATGCAGGGCTGGCCGTTCTCCACTGATCTTTAAAATATTATTCACTTAAGGCCAACTTTTCGTATAAATGTTTCAAAATTCCAGCTACTCCAGATGTCTGCAAAATCGGAAAAACCTGGAAACATTTATTTATGTTTATTTTTAGAAGCATATATATATATATAATTCCCATTTTTGGCATAATAAATTTTGTCAATTATCATCAAATTTCTTATAAAAAGGTTGCAAGCTCATTATTTTCAAACTGTTTAAACATATGAATTAAAATATAGCTGAATATTACATTTGTAGGAAAGCTGTAGTCCAGTGGAAGAAGCTGTGCCACCGCCATATGCTGTACAAATTACTGGAGGCCACGGAGCCAAACCGAAACTTAGCCCTTACGAGAGGTAGGTGATGCTTTATCCTCATTCTGACTGTTAATATAGAACCAGAGTCAGAAACCTGGCCCTTGTGAGCAACTAGTCGGGCTTGGCCCTTGTAAGACGTAGATAGGTGTTCATTGTCATTCTCAGTTAACAGAGTCAGAAAAATGATGTCCCATTGAGAAGCAGGTTAATGGGCATTTTGTCAGTATCACTTGACAAAGTTGTATGTACTTTCATGTAGGTTGAACCAATAAAACTGTCTCTAGCATACAAAGATGTTGGTCCCTATGATATTTGTTTAGATTTCTTTCACTATGTAATACGAAAAATCAAAACTATAGTACTTTTACCATCACAAATTAAACCTCCCAGAGGTTAACCCTTTCACCCCTAAGTAACTTTAGTAAACTCTTCCATGCATTGATCTTTTTAATCTTAGACACATTTTTTATTATGAATATCATGGATAAGCATAGCAACTTTGTCTTTACAGTAATGTTCCAAAGATGGTTGGAAGCCAGATCAAAGATCAATTGTGAAAAAAAGGAAGCAGACCAGATGAGGACGATCCTGGAACATTCCCAGCAGCAGCGAAGCTTTCAGACATGGTGGATAGCTACCCAGCAACGCCTCACCATCAAACCGATGTTGCTACGTCGACAGAGGGCCATGGTAACAGAGTAAGTAGTCCATTTAGTTTTCTGGGAAAATATTATAAATCATTGTACAGAAAAAAATCTTTGCTTGCAACCCTCCTTTTACTAGAGACAGGCATGTTGGAAAAAGTTTTGAGAGGACTTTTGAAACAACTTTTTACATGCCCAAAGTTTGTATGTGGCATATCTTCTGCACTATTTCACCTTGAGTAGCCAGATTTAGTATGCAAGTACATTGTGGGATGGCAGAGTGTCAGAAACAAAGAGGAGGTTAGTGTGACCTATGGTTTGACTTTTGACCTCAACCTTTGAAAAACTTTGTTTGAAGCACATTTTGTAAACTATTTTCACCTGGGGTAACCAGATTTGGTATTTCTTGGCTGGTGGAGTGCAGATGTACAAGAAGTATGTGATAGTGAACTATGTCCCCAGAGGTCGGTAAATAAAGAAATCATTACCAGTGGGGGACTATGGATTACCTTGCAATACCTTGCCTTGTAAATAATTTTCCTTCTGCTTTGGTTATGTCCAACAAGTTTAAAATATTTTTAATTTATGCTTGCTTTCGATTTCAATAGTTAAGAAAAAGAAGTGTTTTTAATTTTTAGCCTGAAATATCATGTAAAATTCCATATTTGAAACAATAGTGAAAATAGTTATTTTGCAACGGGCAATATGTATATGAATGCAACTTGCATTGGGGACCTGAAGACCCAACTGTTAAAAAGCATGATTGTAAAGCTGACACCAATATTGATAAAAACACACGAAAATAACAGTACTTTTCACTAATATCTCATTCATATAACTGTAACTTTTCGGTTAATATAATGTTTTCCTCTGACAAATGAGAAAAGTGAAATCTACTGTATTATAAACTAATCTGACTTATGAGTATGGTTTTTGATTGGCAGGGTGTTTGACAACTGGCGCTGGTTGGTAAAACACAAGGCCACATGTAAGAGAAGCAGCAACCTATTCCAGACCTGCCAACTACGGGCGAAGTTCTCAATCTGGAGGTAAGAATATAAGTTTCTTTCATGCCCCGGGATGTATGATAGTGAAATGCCAACCAAAGTGTTTTCTAATTGGTTGAAACCACAGGCTTCACTATTTCAAATAACCAGATAAGCTAAAAGAAAAAATCAAACAAAAAATGTGTCACAGTTTCCGAGAATGTTCCTGATTTCATGGCGTCATGTCATTGTTGTTCCACTGTGACGTCATGCACATGATATGGGGGTGTAAGAGAGAAATTTCTTACATCCCTTTCTGACCCTTGACACTTTTTTCTTAGATGCACAGGAATGAGAGAATTCACACGAACTAATGAGCAAACATTTCTTAATTGGTAAAAAGCATTGCTTTGAAGATCTCATTTCCATGTGTAACTTTCCATCTTTCTTATGAGAATTTAAAAGAAAAAGAGAAAAACCTCCCAGGGTTGCATGAATATCTGAAATATTGAACATTTTACAGGCGCCAGTATCTTATCCACCAACTGGAGAAGGATGTACGTAAGACCAGCAATCTGAGTCAGCTGAGACGCTGTGTACAGGGCTGGAGGTTGATCATCTCACGTAAACACACAGCCCACCGCTTCCACCAGAGGGTGCTGGTGAGACAGACCTTCC
>JAUMHH010199590.1:0-13474 GCA_032359455.1 Chlamys rubida | reverse complement strand
GATATAGCAAGTTTCTGGTGTCCCTTGACCATGCCTATTTCCCTCGGCTTTGCCTCGGGAAATAGACCTGGTCTCGGACACCAGAATCTTGCTATATCCCTCAACCCCATACTTTAACTGTATACTATAACTGCTGAAGGTTTTGTCATTTCTATAACTGATTTAGGTTTAATCATTTCTATAACTGCTGAAGGTTTTGTCATTTCTATAACTGCTGAAGGTTTTGTCATTTCTATAACTGCTGAAGGTTTTGTCATTGCCATAACTGATATAGGATTCAACACTCCCATATTTGCAATTATGTGCTTACATAACCACTATATATAGCTCTCATCCTTCCCATAACTTATTATTACTTCCAGCCCGTTATTAATTCTTTAGTTTATATGTAACTCTAGTATGAGATAACCTCGCGTGTCATGATATAGCCTGATGTTTACTTACATTTTTACTTTTTCTTTTTAATTATTTTTACAAAATATTCAACCTATGAAAGTCGCTAATGATTGGTTCTTGTGTATTCATTCTCAAAAAAGAACCTCATTGCTTGTACTTAAAATAATAACTCATTCCGGTGGATATTAATCATATCTATAAAAATATAACCTGGTAGATAGCAATAAAGGATTGATATACATAGACGTGTATATATTAGGCATTGGTATGTTAATAAGCATTTATACAATGGTTAACTTACATACCTAGCATGCTATAACATACTAAAGAAGATATTAATCTACAATTGTCATCCTACTGAAATTGAGTGGTTAAAAATACTACCACCCAAAAAACTTACCGAAGAAGATATATTTATTAATTTACAGTCACGTCTGATTTACACACATGATTACCGTATTATCTAGTGAAAGCCACCCCGGGTTATATCACCATTTGGAAAATGGACATGACGTCAAGTCAGTGTGACGTCACATTAAAAACTATAAACAGATACGACGTCAAAAAGGCGATATTAAAAACAGAGACAACAGTTTTCCCCAAATTACCAAACTACATTCCTGGTAATGTTTTAAAGGGGATCTTGAATTAATTTCCACTTAAAATAATATTCATGAAACTTCTCGAAGTTACCTTTTGCTCAACAGAGCTCGGCTAAAAAATTAAATTCTTGACGTTTCATATATATTATTTAAAATGAAAACTAAATGAAGAATTTAAATGTATTTCATTTCAATTCTATAAACGTACTATGGTAGCGATAAAAAAAACTCTTAACTAAAAAACTGAAGAAGTCACTCTTCAGAAAACACCCTGATCTTAACCATGACAAGACGGTGTACTTAAATACGACTACGTAAACAGAGACGTACTTAAATGATATTCTATATAACTCAAACAAACCTGTATACACTGCATATTCTGAGAGTTTTAAATCATCCTTTCTATTGAACTTGAAGTGTTATCAACATACCGAGGTATATTTTAACATACTCTAGAAATCGTTCGCCTTCATTTCAAGAGTTGCCCGATTCACAACTCTCTTTGCGAGAATAATCTTTAATATTTTTCGGCAAAACATTTAATACAGTGCCAACTAGCTGTAATACTGTGAACTTAATACTTTGTATACAATGAAGAATAGTCTAGATCAGATTTATATTATAATATAAGATATGAATATAATACGTCGAGTATGACTGACAGGCGAAACACCCACGATGACGGAATAGCTCACCCAACAACAGAACACAGACACGGGTCAGTCGGTCAGATATTCATATGAAATTATACACTGTACATAAACGGCCTCTCACACGAGCTAATTTTCATCTAGGATTGAATTTGTTCATTGAAATAAGTTATTTT
Organism: Chlamys rubida; assembly: GCA_032359455.1. Taxonomy (NCBI): domain Eukaryota; kingdom Metazoa; phylum Mollusca; class Bivalvia; order Pectinida; family Pectinidae; genus Chlamys; species Chlamys rubida. Next base: position 11,650 of record JAUMHH010199590.1, on the reverse strand, counting down.
AAATGGGGTATAGAATATAAACAGCTGTCTCATATTTTTTGGTGTATATGATAGCGTAACGAGTTTTCAATATATAATGTAACCTGTATTTCGATCGCATACAGCTTTAATCCGTTAATCCAGTGTCCAGTCAGTGATTTAGGGAACAGTTGGCCAAAATTAAAATATCAACCTCACAATCGTGTCACTTATGCTTGGAACTTGTCTCTTATGAAAATTATATATTTTCACATGAAAGTCACACTCTCTTGGCACAAAATTAAACTTTATTTATTTTACAATAACTATGTACAAAAATGGAGCAAATAGACAATATGCATTTGGCACTATTTTCACGTACTTGTTTAATCATTAATTAATTAAATGATTTCGCTGGGAAAGACAATAGCACGCCTCATTCAATAAAATAAAACTCACTTAATTTTCACGAACGTTCTTCCGGCGAAACATTCCCGAAAGAATTTAACACACGAAAGATATAACACACGTTCAATGTACCCTATTTGTTTGTGTCTGAATAAATTGTGTGAGATATTTAAACCTTAGGATCGTCTTGCCTCGTAAATTAACTTAAACAAAAAAATATTACGAAATATACAGGACTGACATAAGTAAACACTCACTAAAGTGTCACCTATGAATCTATATTTCTCATTCCAATTTTAATTATTTCAAATGTAACAATCCTAAGTATGCGTCCTATATCTGAATCATACCATAACGTAGAAATATATTTTCAGTGGTTCTTAAAAACAAAATTGACACAGAAATATAAACAAAAAGAAAAACGGAAGACTTACATTCATGTTGGGGTAGTCCGTATCTTCGGAATATCCACAATGTTTAAGGAAAGTCTTCAACTTTCACTTTAAATATCCAACCTAATTTAAAGATCACCAACTTTGATATATATTCCTGTATAGCCAAGTAAATATACCACCTACTTACGATAACTTAGAGTCAGCCTATAATATGATACGTCATCAGAGGTCGCAAGTGGAACGGGAACATTGTGTACAGGTAACAAAAGACAGGTATATTAAAAATTCAAATACTTAATAACACTTTATACAGAACAAATATAAAGCTAGGCTATGCGAAGGCTACCCAACATCAGGTGTATATAATAATACATTGTACATGTACATATAACAATTACGCTAAGCTCCTGACGTGTATTCGTACAGGTAAATGTGAAGAAAGCCGGCATGGGCTCTACGTAATCCACCTGAATATTTATTCAATTACGTATAATACAAATGGATTTCATTAATGCCTTACTTATAAATGGAGTTCGGTCTGGGACGTGTCAGCTGGCAGATTAATTTTGTTAATAAAAACGGAAAACCATTTAATATAGGGTATTTAACGTGAGAAAGTAGACTTATGATATACCTTAGTCGTATTTAATGTACTGTCGTGGCAACTAACACGGGTGTGATATTGTAAACATTGATGCACAAAACTCCTTTTCAAAACATAGATTTTCATATCTGTTGACGCTTTCTTTAAAGATTGATTGATTACGTTTACTATCCTTGCAACAGATAAGGTTAAGATACTATAGTGTCCACATATGGGGTCATTTAAAGTGCCTCTTCGGTGAAAACCAACAGCCTTATCACGTAATATGGCAGACTTTTCTCCATAAACGACGACCCTTGGATTTCTATCAAGTAAAAAATCAGCTATCCAAGAAGAGAACCTCTCCGATATTCAATATTTTGCTAGTTTATGGATTAAGTGTTGATGAGAAACGTCATCAAATGCTTTCATAAAATCACAAAAAATAACATCGACGCACCTTTATTCAAAAGTTCTCTCCATTTATCAATAACACTTAGAAGTTGTAATACAGTAGAAATGCTTTCAATGTTTGTATTTTCTAAAGCAAATATAATTAATGTAAAGTTCTCAAAGATAGGACCGGGGTAGTTACAGCAAATCAATGAAAACATAGACCTTCATATCACACAAAGACAAAACATATTATTTTCTATGAGATATTAATGGCGACAATAATACTTGCCCATTTTTTCCATCAACCTGCATCTCTCTAAATAAAATATAGTAGTACTTCATTACTGAAAAAATCGTTCATTTTTTGTCAGCATCTAATTCTAGTTTCAGCAACGGACTGCTTTTAAAAAAAATTACTGATGTCAATATCCCCTGTTATACATTTATCGATTTTTCTCAATAAAATAATTAAACATGTACAGTTATTTAAGTTGTAATATCATCTGTGAAAACATATATATGAAATTGTCTACACATAAACTTTTCAGTTTAGTTCTACTTTGGTTAAGAATATATTTTATTGTTTATTTAGTTTAATTTTTATTTTGTATTCAGTAATTTAAAAAAAAAATTAAACCGCACATTTACTTATAAGATATTAAACAAAATGATTCAGAAAAAAACATGCTTGTTTTGTACAATATGGCGTAAAATTACTTTGATTTTTTCGTGTTAAAAATATTGGTCGCAACCAATTTGGCAACGGATCTTTAGTTCGATCGATAGTAAGCCATGGCTCTGGGTTCAATTCCTATCAGAGGCGTTCTAACATAATAACCACTGTAACATATTTACATTGACTATGTATAATGTATTTAAGCCTATATTTACATAGGACGTACTCTGTGTGATCTATGTATGTAATGGTCTGAATATTTACTAGGGATGATATAGGTGTTTTGAATATGTTGGATACATCATTCCATTGCAGCTTCTTTGATCATTTAACGAGTTCAGGCTAAACTTACTTTATTACTATTTCAATTTAAATAAACATGAATCGAATTATCATAACTTTACATTAAGCTCCATACTGATCGAGTGCATGGTTGTTGGGGTTTTTTTTATTATAAAAGGACAATGGTCCATAGATGGAATGGGAACGACGTTGACATTTATCCTTAACATTTTCTAAATGAAATCAATTTTAATTACACTTCTAGTGATACTTAAAGCTGAAAAAACACAGACGAAACACTACCAATTGTATCATTGCCATTAATTTGTGACGTCATAATATTGTTCTTTTGTGACGCAATAATGAATGGTATAATACCAAATAGCAGCCAGAGTACATCAACGCAATTTCTATTAAACACGTATACTCACCACTAGAACTCCAGTCAATCCTTATGAATAAACTAGAAACCTTTCGTCGGTGTACAACACTGTCATTTGAACACTGAACACATCTCAAGAAGAAAGGTTACTTTATATATATACAGTATCATGCATATCATTAAATAAGCTCAATAGGCGGGGTTATTAATGTAAATTTCATTCAGTCGACCATGTGAATATTGATTTCTGTCTATCGTGTCATTCATTCATTGAAACAAACTTAGCTAAAACGACGCTGAAATTGATTTTCCCAGTTTGTGTTTACAATTTCAAGTGATTGTCAACACGGTTTCCCTTCCAGACTTGAAAGTGGTAAGTAGGAGGATCCATTAAACTGTTATCTGGTACGGTAATTAACACGTGGATGTCACAATAAGGAATTAAAATACACACTCATCAATGTCAATATCATCCTCAGGGCATGCGGTTTTAATGGCCTTTAAGAGTAATTATATAGCAAGTAAAATAAAGGATTAGCCGAGCCTTGTGGTCAATATCTTTGGCAGGATTATTGGTCAGCATACACATGGATAGGCGTTGGAACGACAAGAGTAAAAGCTCTTGTTCAAGGACATCTGGAAATCAAATAAGCAAACTAGGTTAAATTAAGGATATACATATATATACTGCCTTATTTATAGTTTAAACATATTTGATAGTGATATATTGCATTGGTATTGGGAAAAACTTTCAAACTTATCGAGGCCTTTTCGTTCAATATTGTAAACGTATCTACTTACCTGTGATGAACGGTTGTTCAGATGTGTGGGAATGGCTGTGTGGGTCAAGGATGAATACGAAAATGTTTTTGGGGTTGCCTAAATATTTGACAATTGAAACTCGTTAAAACAATAGCACGACTTTAGTACGTACTGTTATACAAAGGATTGGCACGGATGCTCTCTACTTTTTTAACAAAATGTTATTTAGGATATGTTTTGTTATTCAACCTGTTTTGCCAAGTGTAGCGAAAGTATCACTTGTATAGTCTTTGTTTTCATTCACTTGTAGCACTAGTTCAAACAGTTGAAATAGATATTCTCGTTAAAAACATGAAATAATGCGAAGACAAATTAGGCAACCTTCCTGTGTCTTCGATATTGATGAATTTCAATTGAATTACATCTCTTGTGTGTTGGTATGCTTGTTGGGAGAAAAGCACGATATTAATTGTCTATGTTAAGTTTTTTCAGTTATGGAATGAAATTCAGTCAATAAAAGAGGAATGAGGGACGTTCTTTCCTTCATTTGAAACGTAAAATTGTGCATTGATATACATTCTGCGAACACAACCTGACTGTTTCATGTACTTTGTAAGAAAAAAACTGTTTTAAGTTAACTGTTATCTACATGGTACCTTATTGCAGTGGGTGGGAATATGTGAAATATTATGATTGAATTACTGAATGTTACGATACCTGAGAAAAATGATAGTATAGTCTAGATCTTATTATATATTACAACTCATCATCATTTACACTTCTTAGATACTTACCTCACCCACATCCAGCAGATAATATCGTTCCTAAAGACAAGGGTGATCAACTCAACACCGTAACGTTAGAACAACAAGTTAAGATGAAGACCTAGTGAGCCCTGACCATTGGTCTCACTTGCTGACAATGATGATGGGGATTTAACATGTATTGTACCTGGTAGTTGAATCTGGGACGTTCGAGTAAAGCTGAAGGCTAAGGGAAGCCATAAAAAACACGGTTCAAGGGGCTTAAAGGGAAAAGTCCCATATGGATTAGGGATAATTATCCCCTGCATCCGGCCTCCCATGCAGACGGCGAGGGATTAATCCCTAGGTGTTCATAGAAACTGTGTTTTCCTGCAGCACAGCGAAATTCAGTTTTGACATTGCATGGTAATGTGTGTCTCTTTCTTTAGCACCCTCAAGGCGATTCCAAATTGTTTAGATAAGACATAATTCTCGGTAATTTTCCATGGAACAACCGAAACCTTACCTACTAGAAAAGTAATGTTACCAGTTGGTGTCGTACCATAAATGCATTTCTGATGGACAACCATTCCACAATGTCCAGAAACAACAAATGACATATGTGATATATCGGCAATGCTTTGAATTCTACGGGCTTCTCCTTTGATACATCTCAACACATCTTGCTATTTCATTCATTGACCCGTTGCGACTATCATCTACATCTGGGTGTTGGTCAGTCCCATGTCCCACCGGTCCATAAGTATCAGGAGTAATATCCTCCTGAAGTTATGATGGTCGCTTTATTACTTTCGATTTAGAGTAGGAATGAGGGTTCTTTCTCTTTATTGTTGACGTAAGAAGAATGTTTTGGGGTTTTTTCACCTTACACGACACCCTTCCCATGTGTAGTTCTGATTAGTACAATTAAGTCCCTGGTTGTTCGTTCAGAAGTTCTCAGTATTCCATAGCTTTGTCAGGGTGGTTAGTGACGTCATGTTTCACAATACTTTTCCGTATTCGAGAGAAGCGGCACGCATGTAGTAATCCATCGTTGATACATGTCTTTGAAAGAAAAATAAACATTATTTATCATAAAATCAACCATTATTATACAGCGTTTTCTGAAAAGTAAATCTCATTGCTTATTCCGTATTTATTGTATCGATGTGATAAGAACTGCCTTGGTTGAGCCGTTAGTTTTCTAATAAATGACTGGTAGCTGAGAGTTATCGTTTCCCGAGAAACCATTGAACTCTATACCATTGATATAATAGTGGTGCTCATATACGTGTATTTTGACGAATATTTTAACTAGGTGCATTTAAACTGCAACAAACACAAACGAAAAAAACAAATATCAACATTTGATGCTACTTAAACCACATTTCCCGATGTCATTTAGAGCCATAACATTTGCTGAGAAAGCAACCATATTTATATTTAAGAACGCACATTTGTATTACAAGATTTCCCTGTCAAATGGTACCAATCAGAGCTGCTCGTTTCTTCCGGGTTGATTATATTTTGAATGACTTGTGTATACGGCCTTAGAGGGGTATGTGAGTGCCACAGGTAAAGGTTCACTGTATTATAAAGCCTGTCTGTAGTTTCTCAGAACAAGTCAACGTTGAGATCACCAACTAAAATACCCTTGTTTTTCCATTCAGTGCAGTTTTAAAGAATTGTTCAAACTGGTTCAAAATGGATAAACACAGTCACTAAGCCTATAAACTTCACAAAGTAAGAAAGCGGAAGAACTCTATTTAGATCTAAATCTTCTCACCCGGCTCAAATTGGAAGTCTAAGCAACGATGAACAGAAAGCAATACTGGATACATTGCTACCCTACCCTATTGTCGTAAGTAATGATATTTTGGAAATTCTGAAGGCTGAAGGCGAGGATAGAGAGCGATTATTTGGACACAGCAATGTTAAGGTATGTATCGGGCTACAGTTGACGTAAGTGTAGAGACTATGTGTTCTAGTTCTACAATAGAGGGTTATCGATACATGAACAAAACGAGAAATTCCAGGGCATAATTCTCCGTGTATTTCGTTCACCTATCAATTACAACGTGGTAGACACTGCTGGTAGATTTCTTAGTCCCCGATGTTTAACCGTTTCGTCGTAATGAAAAGTCCTTTGTTATTTTGACGGCATGCCAAGTTTTTTGTATCAAGCAAAGTAAAAAAATGAACTTTTTGAAAATGTATAGCCATTTTTTTGTATTTTATTTTTTTGAGAAAACTTACCAATACCCATTATATGTAGATAATGATTGCGACCATTTAGTCTTAATCTAGAGGTCATATACTGTAATATCCTATTTTGATGAGTACAAAACACTTCAATTCAGGTATATTAAATTCAGGTTTCGGCTTGCTGAAGATAAATTGTATCAATTTCAATTAAAGGTTTTTCACAATGATATCTACTTAGACAAATGTGGCTTTAAATGTTCAAGTATGAAAAACAACTATTTGATGGTTTTAAATATCCATACTTTTTACCCTAATAGAAAATAATAATACCATATTTTTTAATTAATACCAAACGTCATCACAAACATATAAGTATTGGCTCTGATCATTTTAAATACAAATTGTACCTCTTTTAGAAACATAACTTATTCTTAAATATGTTTCTTAATTATAAACTGCGTGTGTTTATCAAAACTAAGAATCTCTGTCGGCTGAAGTAAATATATATATATATACACTAGTGATATTTTAATGTTTTTTCCATTACTCTTCAGAGTTTAAATACATTCGTTGTCTACCCTCGATTAGTGACAACACCGTAATGAAATATAAAAATGGGTGTACCATATGTTGTAAATGCTGAAGGAGGTTATAAAATTATATGTATTATATACACACCCCGCCCTATATAATGACATAAATTGACAAATTCCGTGCGTGGGAAGATTTTTGCAGCCCCGCCTACATAAGGTAGTGAATATGCACTTGTGACAGCCGCTTTATACTTCTTGTGTCAGATTTATACAGATTGCATCATGATATTCAGTCAGTAAAATACAACAATATAATTTAAAAGTTGGTAGAGAAAAATAACGGCAGAAAGCACTGAGAACACGTGAAACAAAAGAAAAAACATCACGAATCCTTTGCCCGTCCCCACCCCACCGAAAAGCCATCTCGGTTGTCCCAGAGGAGAGTGTGTTTCTTATACAGCATTTGATATCCGCCATTTGTTATATCTCCTGAAAAAATCCAGAAAAAATATGAAGGTCACTAATGAATGAACAAGTTTTCATCCATATAGGAACTGTAATTTAGGAATTAGAGGCAAAAACTCCGAAATAAGAGAGTTCTTCAACAACTTTCTTAACAAGGTCATCTCTAAATTTTATTATTTGTCTCAATTGTTTCATGTTTAAGTTTTCGGTTTCGAATAAAAAGGTAATTTCGAATCATAACATGTAATGATTTCACTTTTTTATGTGACACTTAACCCCGAACTCAAATCCAATTATTATGCGAGTGTATAAAGCTCTCATACAACGAGCATAACATAATACGTAATTAAATTCAGAAGTGATATAGTCATGCAAGAGTTGCACCCCTTTCTGTGAGTCGTCCTCGTACAACAGACATATATACATAAACCTGTACTGCCTCTTGGATGTCAATCTGTGTTGTCACTTCAACGATGGTGTGATTCGTCCGTGTTGGCTTTATAGTTCTAGTAACACTAGGAGTAAGTAAATGTCTGTCTAGTTCAGCTTCCAACGTTTTTAATGAAGGCGAATGTATTAAGTCGTTAGACAGGGAGTTCCAATAGTGCTCCACTCTTTGTCTGAAAGAGATTTAAAACAAAATTATTGCTTTTATTTTCTTCATTGTTTTTTTTCATTCCGTGCATTAGCTTGATCACTCTTCGATGAACAATATTTGGTCTTATATATCTCTGTACATACATGTACAGTTATGTTTTAAAACACTTCCTCAGTACTTCAGATTTGGCCTTACTAAAGATTCATAAATCCAGACATTTTAAGCGTCTCCGTATTGTACCCACAATTATATTTACCTTGTTTACTATGGTGTTAATATGGCCATTTAATTTAGTTTGTCGTCTGTTATCATTCTTATTTCTATTCCTCTGCCTATACTTTCAATGCTACTTGAACTCTTTCCTCTGGTGCGTCTTTTATAAATCTAAAACTCTTTAACTTGGATTATTACCCAATTTTAGCACTTGCCCTGAATGGAACCTCAGTAACCGTGTGTCCGTCAAAAATTGTAGTTTATTCAGATCTTTTTTGCATGTATTTATTGTTATCCCTGTTATATATTTTGCTATGATCCGCAAAGAGGAAAAGCGCGGCGTCGATACAGTCTGGTTAAGTTATTTTCATAAATGACGAACAGCGAAGGTCCGAGAACACATCCCTGATGGACCCACTTGTGACTTCTGACCTTTTAGATTTTTTATCATTTACCGACACGCTACTTTCTATCTTTTATAAATTCCTGCACATACATAAGCAATAATATACAACATTTAAATGGCGCCCTGTATAATTTGTAAAAGGCGCATTACAACACATGAATAATAGTATTCCTACAGTGACAGTTATAATATAATAGATAAAAAGGCATACAAATCAGCACTATTCATTAGGTAACAAAACGTTTATATTCATATACATATAAATATTGAAAATATAAGGTGATGTGTACATGACGTCAGCACAAAAGAACCTACAATGCAGACGTAAACAGAAGGATAATTAGATACTTTTAAATTTTGCCAGAGTTTCTGACTTCCCGGTAACAGATGGTAAGCTATTCCAAAACTTGGCCGAGACCCTCCCAAAGCACCGGTTTCCATAGGTCAGAGATTTTGGGACACACAACAACGTGTATATCTCCTACCACAGTGATCGTGACGGCTGATACAGGTAACAAGATCATGTTACATCAGTGCCTTGTATGTGTACACCAAAATTTCGTACTGCAACCTGTATCGTACAGGTAACCAGTGCAATGAATATAGCACAGGTGTGATGTGCTCTCTCTCTCTGTCGAGTACGAGTAACCAGACGTGCTGCAGTGTTCTGGACCCTCTGCAGACGACTAGTTAGTTTGTCAGATAAACCACAGAGCAGGATTTTTTTCTTCTTTCCATTTTCTCTCATTTTATTTCATATTACTATTTTTAATATAGTCCAGTGGATTATTATTCCACGAATGTGTCAGGGCCAAAGGAAACTCGGGCTACATTGTATTATGCAAGTGTTTCCTTGTTGCTGGTGCCCTAGACGGAGTTAAGAGCTCAGCTGCAATAAAGTAGGTAAGACTGACTAGAAAGCTAGGGGCTAAAGTAATGATAACTAAGCAGTATCAATACCATTAGACAATGGTGTAAATGAAGCGAGTAAAATAAATGAATTCCTTCAATGTTCATGCTTATGTTTTAAGATACATTTTTGGACTAACAACGTTTGCGACAAGAAAATTCCAAATTTGAACAATATGATATCAATCCGTTGTTAAAATATAAAATGTATCTTAATTTTGGAAAGAAAGTGAAACTGACGAGTTGACGAAGCTATTAATTAAGCACGATTCTAGAACAATAAGTCATTTATCAATGTTACATTTACAAAACAAAACAAGTAAATTGCTCTCCTCTGCAAAAACACCCCATTTTACTTCCTTAACTAATCTGTCATTTTGGTTAGTAGAAAATGAAACCCTTCTAACTTTATCCTGTATCGTTCTAGCTGTTCCGTCAGTCTTTACCCTCGCGGGGAATGTTCGGCTCTGTACGACACTTGTTCATTGTTATTTTTTCATTTCTGTTCAATACATTATAACCTTTGAGCTTCCTTTGCATTCTCGTGTTTCAATTGGTTTGAAAACAAAATCTGCAAACTCAGGGGAGACAGATTGGCACGTAGCTTGTAGTTTGTCACATTTGTCGTCAAATGTAATTGAGTCGTCTGCGTCTGTCACATCCTCGTGGTTAAAATGTCGTTTATATTCCCAAAGTTGCTAATTTGGTCTGTGCATTCTGACGTCAATGTCGGGTGCAAAGCACGTGCGTCGAGTCTGAGAACTTATTTGTTGCAGCTTTATTCATGGCCTGTTCGTCATCTGTCCCTATCACTAAATTCCGTGTATTTAACTTTCAAATAGGCAAAAAAAACAGTCTTTGTCTCAGAGTCGCTGTTGTCTTAAAGCAACAGGCAGTCACGTGCATAACGCACAAATTAAAATTAATGTCAATGAAAGATTAACGTAATGCACACACGTGTGATTACACCTTTAAAATATGCCAAGCCAAAACTTAATTACACTGCATCCTACAGCTGTTGCTAACCCCAGTTGGTTTGACCCGAACAGCATCAATTTATAAATATCTATCAACTGTTCGTCTGCATAAGTATAGTATGATGACTGGGGCCTTACCATGGTCATTCAGTACCTGTCTTACCAAAGGATGTCCTTCACGAACTGTATAAAGTGGTCGTCATATTTCGTCGGTTTGTAGACTGCTTTTCATTTCTGTTTTCGTCCCGGACCTGTGGTTGATCAGTTAGTTCCGCCGAATCGTCATATTTCAGGTTCAATTTTTAATAAACGTCAACTGGGTTCATTGTCTTGGCCATCCTCGAAATTTCAGGGAGCATTAGGAATCTTGACCCCTGGACTTCGTTTGACTATCTCTGCCATTACCTGTGGCTAACTCGTCTATTTCTGACATTACCTTGTCGTCTGACATTACCTTGTCGTCAGTTCTAACAAATCTGTCCGTCTGTTGTGAGTTGAAATGTGGCAAAAAATCCCGAAAACGTCCATTTGAGCCTAACCATGTCACCATGTGTTCTTATAACTTCCGTCGACTTTGAGAGTAAAATACCTGTTTAGTACAACAACAGACTTTCAGGAGGGCTTGGTTCTATAATTGGGACATACTCTGGTAACTTTTAATCACCTCTTCATTAATAAACACCTGGGCCCGTATTCATGAAAACATTCTCATGCTCAAGCATGGATTCTGTGCTCAAACCAGTTTTCTTGTAACTCACT
>JAUMHH010199579.1:0-13475 GCA_032359455.1 Chlamys rubida | reverse complement strand
TACGGTTCTACACCACACAGAAACCACCTTGTCTAGACTAATACGGTTCTACACCACACAGAAACCACATTGTCTAGATTAATGCGGTTCTACACCACACAGAAACCACATTGTCTAGACTAATACGGTTCTACACCACACAGAAACCACATTGTCTAGACTAATACGGTTCTACACCACACAGAAACCAAATTATCTGGACAAATGAGATCCTACTCCCCACAGAAACAAAAGTGTGTAGACAAATGACGTTCTATTCGACACAGAAAGTTAAGTTTCTAGGCAAATTACATTCTATATATAGCTATACTCTAACTTAAAATAATGTTTTTAGACAAATGACATTCTATATAGCTACTGTACAATAAAATAATGGTTTTACACAAATGACATTCTGTTTCACATAGAAACCAAATTATCTAGACTAATGAGATTCTACTGTACAAAAAATCTAAATATATTGATTGTAAAAAGGGTCTGCTGTACAGCGATTGACCGGCTAATGACTTGCCACTGTTCACAGAAACCAAATTGTCTGGAGTAATAAGGTTCTACTCTATTGAGAATCCAACTTGTCTGGAGTAATAATGTTCTACTCTATTGAGAATCCAAATTATATATGGACTTGTGATGCTATATTGTGCACTAAAGTTTCTGGACAAATGAGATCGGTCTGTACATAGAAACCACAGTGTCTGGAATAATGAGACTCATCTGTACAGAATAATCAGCACGTCCGAAGTAAATATGAGATTTGTAAGAACTGATGAATCAGAGTGTCAGGACTTATGAGTATCATCCGTACAGAGAAATCAAAAAGTACGGACTGTAAATACTTTTAACTTGTCACGACCTAAGATGGTGTAGAATATATTTTAAAAACCAAACAGTGCATGAAGATCATTATTTAATTAAATTTACATAACGTAACATGTATGCATGATATTTCGACACGAAGGCACTTTAATTCCCATTTTTTCCCATTTGTTTACACTTCTGTTTACAATTTTTGGAAATGTGTTGTGTCATGGAAACGTGTGTGATGACAGTAGGAATAGTTTATGTTTACGAAACTTATATATGCCTGCGTCATTCTGTTTTTCATCTTTCATTCACAAAAAAACGTCATCATATCCTTCACTGAATCGAATCGGGTTGCGTCACGATACACGCACACCATGAAATATTTTACCTGTGAAAACTAAAAATTTAAGGTCTTGTGAACTTTCTAACATTTGTAAATTGACTTTCCAGCATACGTACAATGTAATAATCACTGCATTAAATCTCCTCGACTGGAAACACGTACATACCATACACGAGGCCTATTGAATAGATGGGTTTGAATAGTGTCAATTTAAGTGAAGTTGAATGGATATTAATTTCGCATATTCACTTTCCTTCTTATACTCATCTACTTTTCAATTCGACGAATATTCGGCGAATTATTTAGCATGGCAATGGCAAAAATGAACGTTTAAAGGCTTTGTCGAGATTGGCCAGTATAAGTGAAAACAGGGCAGTTGTACTTCTTTTCTTAATATTCTTTTTCCGAATACGGTGTTTTTGTTTTTATTTCTTTTGTCTATTTGAAAACCGGATGAAATTGCGAAATCGTACGCCTCAAATTTTGAATTTGACTAAGGCACAAAATATCAATCAGGCGTGTTTTGTAAGTCCGGTAACCATGTTTAGTGATGTATTTTGTCACGTCTGTGATAATTTGAATAGAAAAAAATATGCTATTATAAATATTGTGAATTGAACCCCAACCGACATCCCCTACCAAGATAATTTGTATATATTCTAGATTTACATGTAGTCTTAAGTATTGTTCCCGGACATGCTTGTTCTAAAGAAAGGCCATGGCCGACTTGTGGTTTTGCGGTAAAAAAAATATTTGTGGTTTCTTTTGAAGTGGCGGTGTCTGTGTGTGACTGTGCCAGTACTATTAACTTTTTTCCACGAAAAACAACACGTGTCTTGTGTGATCATTTTAACATTGTATCCAAATTATCATGACATTCGTGTATAATTCGATTATTTATAGCCAGAGGAAACTCGGGCTATAAATCTGTCAAAATGTCTAAGTCTAGTGTCAGGGTCAAAGGAAACTCGGGCTATGAATCAGTCTAAATGTCTAAGTCTGGTGTCAGGGCCAGAGGAAACTCGGGCTATATATCTGTCAAAATGTCTAAGTCTAGTGTCAGGGCCAAAGGAAACTCGGGCTATGAATCAGTCTAAATGTCTAAGTCTGGTGTCAGGGCCAGACGAAACTCGGGCTATATATCTGTCAAAATGTCTAAGTCTTGTGTCAGGGCCAGAGGAAACTCGGGCTATATATCTGTCAAAATGTCTAAGTCTGGTGTCAGGGCCAGAGGAAACTCGGGTTTGAATTTGTTACAGAGATATTCCGGAAATTCTCCGGAAATCTCAATTCTGCTTCTCCGAAAAAGTGTAGGTCGTAATTACATTGTATAATAGACACCAGCACAGCACGTGATATTCATCCTCTACACTGTCTCACAATGAAAACACAATACCGACCCGTCTCAATAAGTAACGGCTCCCGCACCTCAAAGATTTGACAACTAAGTCTTCGTTGCAATGCTCCATTTTGAATTCCCTATAAGTTCACAATTGATTGCATCAATGTCCCGTTCTCGAGGTGGTTATGGTTGCTGTCCTTTCATTTCCGTATGTGTCTGACAGAACTGCTCGCTCGGATCTCTGAAATACAGCCTTAATGATAATGGTGTCTGAGTTGAAGAAACCTAAGCAAAGTTGCTCACATTTTGTCTGAATTTTGAAAAACCAGTGGCCCACAAATGCCCTTTTTTTAAACAATCTGTTTTCATTCACGAAATTCAGTCTACACCACATGCGGGTAACTGCTTTAACACAGGAAGGTTTCCAACCCATGTCACCGGCCACTGCCTTGGACGAGGTATATTTACCGATCCCAATGAACAAGCGTTGGGACCAATGCTATACCGCTTCTATAAGGAATAGGACATGGAACCCAAAATTACCGCTCCATAATTTATCACTGACTATTTGTGTCTCATATACTGTACGTCCTGTACGGCAACCTACCAACAGTTTTGGACTTAGCTATATATTGGGTCCCAAACCGTTGTTTCGGGGCAAATTCGAGACAAAATAGCGATATAAATCTGCGTTATGTCGACCAACTAATTATTGTTATTTCGTGAAGTCTTCGGTCTGCAGCGTCAGAAATTATCGTTATTTTGGGGCGAAATAGAAATAAACATGTAATGTCGACTAATAATTATTGTTATGTCGCCCTCTCCGTCCTCCCCCTTCCCTAATTATCATTAAAAAAAAGACATTCGCTATTAAGCCCCGAAATAACAATAATAAAAAGGGCTGACATGACGAAGATTATGTTTATCGCCCCGAAATAACGATAATTATGTTATGGCTGTTATGTATCATTTCGTTATTTCGAAATTTCGAAATAACAGCATTGTTATATCATCTAACCTGTAATAAATAGTCCCTAAAGGTCAGTCCAGGTAATACACAGGATGTCACACCTGTGTGGGGTAGGGCTTTTTGGCAGTACAGGTAATACACAGGATGTCACACCTGTGTGGGGGTAGGGCCTTGGGCTATTAACAGTACAGGTAAGAAAAGGTGACAGGTAACCACCACACAAGAAAATAGATTTGTTATTCCTTGTTTTTTACAACACATCGGAGAAAAGACATGACATATACAGTATTTACAATACAATACAATGACATACAATATAATAATACACTATTACACAATATTATGAGTTACTCATGATCAATGTCATACCATATATAAGAATACAGCGTGTTACAGATACATAGCATTATCAAATGCTATAGAAGTTAATTATATATAAGTGAATGGTATTGAAAATAAATCAATATTTTACTGAAATTTATAAAATGTACAACCATATTTTTAGATATTCACGAATTGAAAAATCCTATTTTCAGGATAAAATCTTTGTTACAATCAGTATGTTTATCGCCATTACTACCTAAATTTGTCTTATCCTAACAGGGACATAAACTCAAATGCCAATGCCATAGTCTATTCTTATGTATATCACCCTATAAGTCTTTGTCGATAGTAAGTGTGACAAATACCATGGCTAGATCGCTATATTTAGCTCATCAATTAAGTCAGTATATCTGTTTTCATGGTTTAAACATGTTTTTTTCTCGTGAAGCTTTTCAGACGTTAGAAAATATTATTTACTCCAAGCTTTAAAATATTTGTAAATATTTACGAAAAAAAATGAAAATTTTAAATAAATGACATTTTGTTATTTCAGCTTTTAGCTCTAGTATAGACTGGTCACCTAGCAATGTCTCCCACCTTGGATGCCGAGTATGATTTGTCCCCGAGCCCTACCGTCTCCCACACAGGTGTGCTGGTCACCTAGCAATGGCTTTCACCTTGGATGCTGAGTATGATTTGTCCCCGAGCCCTACCCTCCCAACATAGACCTATGCAGAGACGTATTACACCCTCTGACCTGTGTGACACCGTGTATTACCTGGACTGACCTATAGGAACCATGCATACAGGTCAAACGAGGTAACAAACTATAAAGTAATAAGTTTGTATTTATTTCAACTGTTCAGGTCCAGGTTAGACGGCGTGGATGAATATTTTATTTGCATACGATATTCACTCATAGATGTTTTTGAAGAAATGTTTTAAATATAACTCCGGGGGCTACTGGGGACCGTCAAGATAGGTAACTCGTGTGGACTTCATGCAAAATTGTGTTCTGTGTGCGATACTCGTTCTTTGATAAAATATGTGGTGCACAAAAATGTGTCTTAAATGAAAGACAAAAACGGAAAGAAATTTATCAAAATCGTGTTAAAAACGAATTTTATCAATATTATAATTTTTCACTGGCTACTTGTGTTAGATATTTTTTTTATATAAATCATTGGCGAATACTGACATTTCAGTCAAATTAACTGTGATCTGGGATTGGCTTATAACGTATAGAAGTAGAAAAAAAAATTGTACAGAAATAGTGTCTACAGTCCAAATGGGAACATCCTGGTTTTAGACACAAACCAAGGCTATTTTAGTTGTTACATATCCTACAATTTCTACGTTTCTTAGCGGCCGGACATCATGATCAGGAAATAGAAAGGAAACTATTCAGTAAAGGTTTATTTACCGCTCATATATACAAAATCATATGTATATATTTATATATTTACATTTTATACCTATGCGATTAGTATTAAAATCATCCAATCGATGTTTGATCACAAGATTTCACAATATACCAACATTTTAAATAACTATATGATACATAAATAGCACATGTACGTGTCGCCATATCCGTACTGCCGACGTTGATTCTCCGGTCCTACGGATGCTTCATATCAATCATTGGTGAAATATGACCAGCTGATCTGGAGTTGTACTGGCTTTAAATACTTAAACACCCAAATAACCCCTTTTGGGGCATTGTCCCTTAATTTCACGAGGAACAGCATGATTCCTTTATAAAACAATTAATCCTAAGGTCTCAAGGACCAAGGAAGCTTAAAATTCGTAGCAAGTTTAGTTATGACTCTGGGACTAAGTGCACAGGGATGGGACAAGATCACTGACCTTATCCTGATAGCATGATTTTGTTAATATCGCGAAGCATAGTAAGCACATTATAGGGTGTGGGTTTCAATCGTTTCCACGGTATCACACAGTGACTATATATAAGTCCCGAGATAGAGGACCGATCCTAGTAGCGTGAGTGGATTCATGTTTTCATGTCTAGCAATTGCGTATATGGTTATATGATGGATATGTCAACTATTATGAAAGGAATTAAAAATTATCAGGGGCGGGGCTGGACACGGGAGCCACTCATGATAGCATGGATGTATTCATCTCTTGATACCAACTTTCTGTGTATGCATTATACAGTTAGGAATTATATCATTATCAGGTTTTAGAATACTTCATACACAAAACAGCATTTGTGATTTAATTATATTGATCACATGAAAGGGAAATATAAATTATATGCTCACGCGCTCGAGTTCCCCGATCATATTTCCCTTAACCGGAGTATATCTAGGGAATGGTCAAAAGACACCACAAGAGAGTTCCGAGTGACTGAAGCGGACGACAACGATGTCGCGTCGACCTGGTCATCTTTATTTCTATTTCGGCATAATAAAATATTTATTGTCCTTGTGGAGCAGAAACAAGAAATCGTGTTCCCCTACAACAAGGAATAAATACATAAAACAGCTGTGCGCAAAAAATATGGCCCCAAACTATTTCTTATGAGCAAATATACAAAGATAAGTATTATAAATACACTATATTATAAGATCATCAATGTCTGTGATATAACCAAGCAAAATGAAGAATCCAGTATTAAGCATCTTAATAAACAATAACCTCCTTGTGTTTTGATAAAATTCAAATGTGCATGATGTTTATTTATATTGTACAAATGTGCATGATGTTTATTTATAGTGTTCATGTGTATGTTGTACTAGGGCATATGGCAAAAATTGGTGCGAAATGGTTTGGGCGTGAAGGTTTTGGGTCGAATCGTCCGTAATTCACTAATCATATGAAATGTAATTCCGATTAAATATATTGTACATGCTGTTAATATGAGAAAATATTTAAATAGTTTTACCTCTAACATATATAGTACTAATTGAATCCTGTGTCGACGTTGAAATAAAGATATGCTTTTGTTGTCAAAAATACAATTTCCAGTAATTTGATGTGGTACATAGTGGAACTTGACTGGTACGACCCCTGTATGACACGACACGTCAGTACGACCCCTGTATGACACGACACGTCAGTACGACCCCTGTATATGACACGACACGTCAGTACGACCCCTGTATGACACGACACGTCAGTACGACCCCTGTATGACACGACACGTCAGTACGGATATATTTATACAAACTGACATGGTCTTGTTTGATGATACTCTTAATATTTAAAATTACAGCAAGTTGTTGTATACCACTTGATGTCGGAGTACTCAGGGGTCGGCATGGACAGATTTCATTATATGCAATTAATTATCATGTGTTGAAACCCTCATTGACATGTACAGTCCTCGACATGTGTCCATATACAAAACATACTCCAACCAGTTTACCCTCCCATAATGCAGGTAATTTACTCCGCTACATATTTGACCCCAAACAACTTTTCCTTTAAAACTATTTGCACCTCTTTCTCTCTTCCCTCCTCCATCCTCTTTTTCTTCCATATAATAGAATCTATATGTATTATATTAGTCAATGCTGTCCAATCGCCGCTTCATAAAAGGAGACGGGTTAACAAGAGTACGTTGCATTTGTTTTCGAATCCTTGAATTACTAAAAGAGTATACCGACAATAAAATAAAGTTTAAACTATTTAAACTATTGCGTACGGTTTGAATGTTAAAAGAAGGCATAAATTACCGTACGAGTTATATTTTTCTCTTAGGCCGGTCAATTTGGGGTCTAATATATGCTGTATCCCCCCAAAAATGAATGCAAAAATCCATTTGCTTCCCCAAATCATGTTTTTTTTGTGGATGATATTTTCCAAAATCAAAAGGCACAGGTCCCTTTGGAGAAAACGTAGCAAAACCACCGAGTACTACTGTTAAAGAAACGCGCACCTGTTATTCCGGAAGAAACGTATCGTGTCGGCTTTAAAATTATACATGACAATCTGTCAAATTGTGTCCAATGATTTTTTATTGAATCGTTGTGAAATGATAAGTATCCGTCAATTTCTTTATAATTATTCGGTTAAGTTTCCGTTTTGGAAAAGACAAAAATTGAACGCAGGAATAAGAAAATGAAATGCTTAACGCCCCGAAACGAGAAAATGCGAGAATACATGGGTGGTCTCGGAGCGGAAGCTACAGTGTGTTGATCAGTCTATGGTATTTCATAGGGCGAAAAGACGGGCATAGTGTATGTTTGGAAATAATGAATTCACACCGCTAACATGAACCGACTGGGATTTATTAATGTTACGGGATTTATGTTCTAGTTTGTGTAATTATTAAAAACAACAATGACTGTCTGTCAAAGTGGTGAGTAAGGGAGTAACAGAGGGAAAATTAGGTGTAAATCCGGTGTATAGAACAGCCCGAATTTTGTAAATGGCGAACATGGAGGACCGTGAAAGTATTTACGGTTCCAATTATTCGCAATCGTCTGTGCCTGTAACGCCTCCGGGATTAGAGGCGATATATACGGAATGTCGACGACTTTATCCTGACCAGCCGAATCCACTTCAAGTGACAGCATTAGTAAAATACTGGTGAGTATTGGGTCCGTTTGACACGGTGGCCATGTTTGTGTATTGCAAATTGGGTCTTTGTTGTAAACACAGGCATTCGCTAACCTTAAATATTGTATTTTCATATAAAATGACACGCAAAGTCTAACCTTTCCCTTCCTGATGTTCAAATACGGTTGTTAAAATTAGATTTGTAGCAGAAAAAGCTTGAACATTCCCCACAAAGACGTTTGGAAATTCTCGTATCTTGTGTATTCGACATTGTTCAAAGCTGGCAGTAGACGTATGCATTTCATTGACTGACTAGGCCTAGTACTGTATTCAGTATTATATGAAAAAAGTACTAATTAACTAGTCAACCACAACTGAAGATTTGCCACTGAATTATCTTACATATCAAATTCGGTATGATTTTAATGTTATCTAAGTTTTAAAATAATTGTTCACATTTTCTCTTGGAAATGTTGGCTATTGTGCCTATGTGATGTTCTTTCTTGCCTTCCTAGATTGCAAAGTATCACGTACAATAATAACATGAAGAAATAGTCTACATTAGTATTATTCCAAGAAACAAGAATGTGCTATTCGATTATAATATATACTTTAAGATTTAATTTTCACAATTTTGAAAAAAGACTCAAATAGAAACTTTATGGGAAAAAAAGGGGTTGGTTCATTTTTGGTTGATTTTGATAACAAAAAATATTTTTATGGGAAACGAAAATTTCATTCTTCTCTTTCAACTCTAAAAAAAATTAGGTGACATGTACACAATCTTTATGTAGATTGACAGGTTTTAAAATTTTGCTGAATATATTACACAAATTTTACAGAGACTTGACAAAGACTTATTTTTCAACCAATAAGGTACTACAGAACAGAATCGGCTTATTGAAAGCATGAAAACATTTCATGGAAGTGTTTGCATAACAGTGCAATAATTTATTGAATATGATCATGACTAGTAGTGTTATGTTATTTTATCACTTACAAAATTGACCAGATAAAGTTAGTTTTATTTTTGTTTAGAGCTTATTTCTGTTATAAGACACTGTTATTGTAAAGTTGTGTCAGAATTGTTTAAAAATTCATTGTCAATCATAACAGTTTTTCAATCATTTGGTGATTCATCTTTTTAAATACTTGATTTATTATAAATATATAGTGTGTATTTATAATAGTATTTAATTACAAATGCTGTTTATGAGAAGCTATGAAAGCTACTAGACATCAGTTGATTTGATTAATTGAAATAACATTTTTGATTTATGAATTGAGCATTTTATTGCATAATATTTTTCAAATTTAAAAAAAATATAAATTGGACATAACACTCTTGAAAAAGACTGCTTCAATGAAAATTTAAATGCACACACATGTATGATATTTTTGAACCAGTCATAATTCATTTTGAGGTTAATAGTTTTTAAATGTAAGTGTATGCAAGTGTCCATGTCAACTAGGAGCCTTAATGTAACGGGGGAACTGTTTAAAAGAAGATTCCTGTATTGTTGGGTAGCTAGCTAGGTGATCACCAAATACCGTTTCATGTCTACTTTTATTGAACCCTGACTAGTACTGTTACTGTGTTGCTGCAACTATATTCACTTCACCATCCAACCACCCTAGAGTATTTTCTTTCCAAATCACTTGTCAAAAAGTCTGGTTCCAGTGCTTCTGAAAATTTTGTCCTTGAAGTTTTCCTCTTTGTCATTTTATTTTAATATTTTTTTTACATTACATAAAAATAAAAGATTTGTTGAACAAAAGTTCAATTTTTTTAACATAAACATTTAAGATACACTTTAAATTGAAAATCTGAACATGAACTTTGAGATATTAAACATGAAGTGCTATATGACTTCCAAACATAATTTCAAAAATGATCGTGCTTAAAAAAAATCCATAAAATATTAACTAAAATATAATAATAAAAAACAAAAATTGAGAAGGTAAAATTTAATAAAATATGTAAACAAAACAAAGCACTGTTTATTTGAGCTAAACGTTGGTCTAAATGTTATTATGTATCCATCAAAACCTAACAACAACTGATAAAAGTGGTATAGCGAGTGGTATTTATCAAACAAACCTTTAACAGGCTTCATAAAACAGACAGAAGAAGGTACGGTGATAAACAGTTTTTTTTCTCCCCCACATTGTAAACAGGTTTCCGTTAGAAATCTCCCATGATCTGCTCAAGTATTTGTGGCTAAGTGTTGGGTTCAGGGTTGGGGTGGGGGGTTGGACAACGCAGAGCTCCCCACTTTCTTCTCTTGATCTGTAGATGTTTATAAGTACTTACAGGGATTGAGGAATGCCGACACAATGGGCCGGTAACAGAGAGGTCTCCATAAGTGGAGCCTAGGTAGACGAGGTATTGTGGTGAATTGCTGTGTTGATATATTGATCAGTCCCTGGAGAGATACCCTTCTGTGAATTACAAATAAGCGTGGGGTAGAAAACCAAAGGTGATTGATAGGTCTAATATGATAATAAGGTGTTTTAATTCAGGCCTGTTATTGTTAAGATGTTAAAGGGACGATAAATATGTACTTGTACATGAGGAATAAAATTAATTTAACAAACAATGAAATTTCTGTTGTCCTACTGTTGCATGTGTTTAAATATATATATTGTCATGCTTCTTAATTACATGTCATTACAGACCTTTAATTAAATTATATTGCTGCGATATATATATATATATTAGATTGTGACGTCTGCCCATCTCTCTCAGATTTTAGAATTCAATAATAAAAAAAATACTTTACCAGTTCCATTGTACATAAATACACATGTAAACATATAGTGCATACATAGCTACCATAGTGATCAAGCACGCTCAAGCAGTGATTTTTTTGCTCAGTTTTACTGCCGAATACAGACTTGTTTCCCCTAGCGAAAAATTGTCTTATATATAATTATTTCCCCAAAATGACCAAAAACTGAGGAATATATTCCCAATTTCAATACAAAATGCTATATTTTCCCAATTCATAAAGGAACAGGCTGTTGTAAAATTTAGGTAACACAAACACTGTCAAGGAAAACATTAACAGCAGTAAATCTAATAATAACCTCATAATTTATAACATAAGTGTACCCATTATATAAGGCACATAATAGTAATGACAACCCTTCCAGTCCTTGTTGTTTGTCTTTTAGTGACATTTTCTCTTTGCTTCTGATTGTCAAGCTTTTAGGCCAAAAATAAAATGTTGATTCTTTCCATAAACCATATATATATATACTAACCCAGAATAAAGACCTTCCTCATGATCACTAGTACTCAGAAAAGACCTTCCTCGTGATCACTAGTACTCCGAATAGGAATTCGTTAGATTTTGATTTTTTTTGCTATTACTGTTTATAAATTCCTGAAATTTTACAGTCTGTCATTGGTGATACATATATATTTATGTGTATGTGTATAATGCATGTATCTGTTTTAACAAAAAAAAATGTTAATGTTTTTACATCTGATAGTGTACATTATCAAAATCAAAGCATGCAACAAAACAGATTAAAGCATATTTTCAAGGATTTATTAAAACCAGTAAAAATGTCATTTGTAAAATAAAAATATTTCTCTTCCTATAGCTACCTAATATATAACCAAACCTAAAGACTGGGGTTAGGTTTTGGCAAACATGTTTAATAATGATACAGGATTAATTTTGTCTACTGTAACTATATATATATATATATGGGATACTAGCATAATTAGGATTGCTTCTGATTGGATGTGTCTATTACCTGTATGTGTATACCCGTACTGTAATCTCTATGTACAGGGCATTGTGAAGTAGCTACACACTATTTCATTGCACTATTAGGTTTAAAGGATCGGTATATCTGTAGCTTTTGTTCAACATGTCATTGTAAGCATTGTAGGTACAAATGTATACATGTACAATAGGACTTCCACCATACACATGCAATCAGCCGTTTTGTCTCCAAAACTAATACATGTTTATTGTACAGGTACTGGTAAGATGTATAGAAATAAAGACTTGTGGAATGTTATAGGCCTCAATGATGCTGGGATCTCATATCCAGTGTTACAAGAATCTGACCAATTACATATATGTCATGTAGGTTGAAAGTTACAACTAGCTTGTCTGCTGTATTTGTGGAGTCAGTCACACTAGATAAAATTTCAGGCCGAAGAATTACTTAAAAGTAATTATGTGTATAGACAAGTTACACATAATACAATTGGGAGATAAGAAACCAAAACATGGGTGCTTTTTGAGTCATTTCTAGAATGGGACTTGCATGTGAAATTGTGAAAATCTGTTCACATCAGACAAAACCCTCAATGTTACATATGTATTTCTGTCTTTGTATAGACATATAGTTATATAGGCATGTATTAAAGGCATGAGACAAATAAGCCACCTTCTTAGAACACATTTTTTCCTGACAACCTACATAACCTAGAATATGTAAATACTATCACCGTATTCAACCTAATAAGCACACTGTGCCCTTATATGATTACAAAAATACAAGAGAGGTACTCTTAATAAACTCCTTTCGTTCTCAAACCAGCTAAAACCAACCATGTCAGTGTATGTTAAAACTGGCCTCCCAGACTTCTTATATTATCGCAACGGAAGTGAGTCAAGTATTTGAAAGATCTTTCATCAGTGGAACTTCCTGTTTAAAATTGATGCTAACTGGTCGTTTTCAGTAAAAAAAAAAATGACAATGTTGTGGGAAGTCCTACAACATGCTCACTGAAAAACAACGGCGGATGGTACAGACATGAACGATGAACATATTGTGATGTTTGTGACAGAAAAACAAAATCTGAAATGACAAGAACTTCTTGAGAATTGAATAATGGAACCAATATCAACATGTTGGATTTTGAACAGATGAATATTGGATGATTATATTAAGCGAGGGATATGATGAAAACTATCCTGTTTTGGAGCAGTTTGACTTGAAACATTTGTGCAGTCTTTCAAAATAACATTACCGTGGAGGCACGGTAGTCTAGTGGTAGGACGCCGGGCTCGTGACCGAAGGGTTGCGGGTACGACTCGCGGCACGGCACTGTGTTGTATGTTTGAGCAAGATACTTTACTCTGCTTGTTCCAGTCTACTCAGCTGTAAATGAGTACGTGGTTGGGCAGTGCTAGAAT
>JAUMHH010199568.1:0-13475 GCA_032359455.1 Chlamys rubida | reverse complement strand
AAAGTTGTCATAATATCAACATCACAGTCAAAGTTGTCATAATATCAACATCACAGTCAAAGTTGTCATAATATCAACATCACAGTCAAAGTTGTCATAATATCAATATCACAGTCAAAGTTGTCATAATATCAATATCACAGTCAAAGTTGTCATAATATCAATATCACAGTCAAAGTTTGATATTTGTTGTCAGGAAATACACATGGAATTTCATATATATTTCCGACACACTTGTGGTTTAAAGAGTGACTCGATATTTCATCATACATGTTTGTTTACTTCATTCATATCTTAAAATAAGTTTCATGCATTGAAAATAAATTCAATATATATTATAAGCATTCCATCGATTATTTCACATCCCTGTCCTACTGATATGTGTGTGCTTTGTTTGTATTTACATTGACCTCCCCTTACTTTCGTTTTGGATGTAAATGTAGCACAGTTGGGCCAGGGCACTTCAGTTGACGGGCTAGCTAAGTCGGTTATATAGTATAACAATTTCTGAAGTGCTGGGTTCGAATCCCGGGCTAGCCCCGTTGTATTTTTAAACTCAGAACACTATCGTTGATTACAATTAACATGTATTAGAAATTAATATGATAATTGAGTGAATCCTCAATAACAAAAAAACATTTAATAGATGTTGGTGTATGTTAGAGAAAGCTCTGTAGTCCAACGGAATGCTCAAATACATGCCCTAGCTGCACGATACCTGAGTGATAAAAATACATCCTAAATGTAAAACAATAAACATTTCGTTTCAGACCATGGCATTTGACCTCGTATCCTTGATCCCAGCAGCCATCTCGTTGGCGTTGATTTCCCTGGCCAATGCTTTCCCGTTTGGTGAGACAGATGTGGACTGCAGGAAGATGATGCCGTCAGAGCTGACGTCACTACCTCAGAGAGGGCCAGCTCCATATAATATCAGCGTCAGCATGAACATGCACGGTGTAGGCATGGAACTTATAGGTAGGTCAAGGTCACTCTCTGTCAGGTCAATCTGAAGAACAGCTGACACTCAAGAAGTACCATGGGGGTGTACCGAACTTCAGTCTGGTTGTTTGTATGATTTGTATGTTTTACATGCTGAATTTGTGCAACGCTTATGCAAGAGCGGGTTGTAATGATATTTTGACAGAATCATTGATTTCATACTGTAACGTGTATCCATTTTCATAATGAACGGTCTTCTTTTTATATAAAAATGTTCAAAAGAATATTTGTGTAGTAATGACCAACTCTTTCTTTGAAGTAACGGTCAAAACAACCGGAACACGCAAAATAAGAGGTATACTTATCCAGGCCAGGAGTGCCGAATGTCCGCTTCCGGGAAAACCTGTTAGCACGATGCCTATGGGAAGTTTCACCAATGTAGAAGGATCTTATAAAATGAAACCTATCAACTGCTTTAAGAAAACAAATGTAAGTACTTCCAACTGATCAAAATACCTTTCAGACTTTGAGATCCTACTTACATTTATAATTCGTAATAATAACAGGACGGTTTCATGTTTTATAAAACGTGACAACATTTAAAACTCAATATATTGCCATTTGCCCTTTGTTGTGATTGCCCCACCTCTACCTTCCCATCACAGGGTCCATTCTCTTTTCAATAGCAATCGTTACATGTATAAGATTCCATCGATATATCACAGAATTCCTTTAAAGCGCCACTTTTTGTATTGTTAAATGATTGCAATATCACAAGGTTACACTTCAAACGTTTACAGACATTAAAACGACGTTTTCTTAACTACAAACCGTTTTTATGCAAGAATTTGTTAATGATAAACTAAATTGATTCATGATACTACCGTCCTCATATAACCCTGGCTGTTCCGAGGACGTCAAACACAAAAAAACACAGTTTGCCAGTGGCGAAATGTTTACACAATTCTTGGAATATCTATCTTCATCGTTGAACAATTTCTTCAATATAAAGGCTTAAACAATGATGTTGCTCAACATATACTATAAGTAATATTATTGAAAATACGCTTAATACTGTATCTCAAATATGTTTTCTTCTCTAAAATCAGAGCGCAATAACAAATCTTAACTGGGGACTGGATGATACCATGGAAGCTACATGGAAAGTTCCGGCAACTGAGCAAAGAAAGATTCGGTTCTAGTGAGTGTCATAATTACATACTGTGTTAATGTTGTTTTATCAAGTTAATGTCAAATGTGTCTGTGTTATATGAAATTAGACTTGACATAGCATTGACAGAAGAAAGCTTGTGAAACCTACTAAAGGTAGAGTGTATATTGTTCACAGATATACTGGAACATAATTCCTGTGTTAATGGCCAGTACTGTAAGTAACGCACAGGTCTGTGTAGTTCAAATGAATCATTCTTATTAATTAATCATTCATGTTGTAAAATTATTGTTATGCGAGAGAAATATTTCTTAAATATTTTGTTTTGTGATCCTAATCATTTGATTATGTCACCATTTTTAGTGCAACTGTTGTGGATAACGAACAAACATATTGGGTCGGGATCCAATCAGAGGTCATCCGTCATATCAGTGATACAGCAGAGGATGACGGGATATCTTGTCAATCAGAGACCATAACAAATAAACCGCCATCGTCCGGATCTCTTGCCAAAGAAAATAGCGCAAGCAAGTCATTTGGAGTCTCCACACTCTCGTTAACCATGGTTACTCTGTTTATTAGTATTTTTCTGCGATGAACTGGACATTGGATTTGGGTCATTGAAAACCAATGTTGAAGCCGATTGCATTGCCTCAGTTGTTACCGGACTGCCATTCACCGGAAGTAAACAACACTGGTGTATGCTGGGAAAATACTACTGGTGTTTTACCGCCAATCCTTTCCACTTCCTGGACGGTTTTCGTTCTCAGGTTTGGTCTTCTGCACAAGAAGAGGACGAAAGTAAAATAGTTTCTCGGCCAGTTTCAACATAAGTCGGCGACAACTTATTTCCATCGACAGTCATCCTCCTCATTCCATTATTTCTCCTATGAATTGCGATGTAACAATTTTCATGCACATTTGTGTTGCAGTGTTAAAGTGTTGTCTTGTTTGCTTCTAGCTAACATACATGTATGTTAACCTACATATATGTAGGCAATAGGTGTTGAATCTGGCGATAGAAACAGTCCGTTATGTGTTTGTGTCAGTCAACTATTTGTTCATAGGTCACAATATATGTGTCTTTTCTACAACCAATTAATAGTATTTTATAATGAAAATAAACTGAAGGAAGGGTTTCTGCTGATTTATAGGTATTTTTAATCATAATTGACATATATTATCTAGGTGAAAAGCATTAACAACGGATATGTACCATGTGAGCAGTATGATTTATACCATATGAGCAGTGTCATATATACCTTTTGCGCTGTATGATATTATTAACAATTCCATTGCATATTGATCCGTTTAAGAATTGTATCATGACAGGCATACCAACGGCACATGGTTTCCCTGTAAGATAATAGGAGAAGTGTTTTGTAAAATTAATGGTACTTAGAGCTTACCTCGATTAAGAAAATCAATGTATAAATCCATGTAAATCATGAAAGAGCTAAATTCAGTATTCCTAGACCTTTGCAGCACTGACGTTTAGCTGGGTTTTTTTTATTATTATTGTAATATTCACGGAAACTTTTACTTAAAAAATAACCAAAACATTTTAAGTATTTTTATCAGAGAAAATGTATATGAGAAAAAATAATACAAATCAGCGGGAACACATCTTGAAACTAAAAAGATGAGGAAAATATTTGTTTTATTGTTTTTGTTTTGTATTGTAGAGTTGTCTTACGAGATATGAGGACAGAGGTGATTTATACCTTTATGTAGATTACTGAAGATTTGAGCATGATTCGATATATTTCAAATTGTTAAAAACAATTTATTCATGTTATTAAAATTAAATAACTGTACACACAAAGGAACGGCAGGAGACACGGTTGTCTAGTGGTCGGACGCCGGGCTCGTGACCGAACGGTTGCGGGATCGAGTCGCGGCACGGCACTGTGTTGTTTCTTTGAACAAGATACTTTACTCCGCTTGCTCCAGTTTACTCAGCTGTTAATGAGTACGTGGTTGAGCAATGCTAAAATTATGGAATGCTAGCTGTGAGCGCTGAGATGGCAGCACCGGCTGTATGCTCCCAAGGGGGTTAAGAAAGATATTGGCTCTTTGCAAACGCCGTATAACCACGGATAATAATTTGTGAACGAACTAGGTTGTGATTAAGCGGTATATACGAACCTTGACTTATTATTATTTGTATTACAAATCGTTTAATAAAAATATTTGTTTGTACAAATATATGCAAATAAATCTAGAAACTAGAAACACATATTGTTTTTCCTTTTTTTCCTTTTTTATATAATTAGTCCAATAAACAGCTCATAGTTTTATCCGACATTCTATATCTGAACATGTAGGAAAAAAGGTTCAAATTAACAAACGGAAAATAATTTGAATAAACCGGAATTGAAAAAGTGTGTCTTATTTCAGCAATATAATATACATTAAAGATACAGATTATTTCCAGTTAACAGTGGCAGGTGCAACGTATACATTCTATGCTCATAAAACCAGTGATCACCTTGCCGCTCCAGTACGATATCATAAATTACTAAAACTCTATCTTATACCATCTGCGCTATCACAAATCTTGAATTACCGTTTTGTGATGAAACAAAATAATAAATAATACGCCTCTGCGTTTTGAAAATATCACAAAGAAGTCGACAATCAGATTCGTTCACTAGCCCCAGCAGATGGAACACTTATCACCTAATGGTCATTAGAGAGGCCAATACAGTTAACGACTGTCATTTATGAACAAGATGGAAGGCCATCAACAGCTGGCGAGAGTAGACACAATATTTGACGAGGAACTGCACTAAATATACACTACTATGAAAGTACACTGGAATGAAATACAAAGGAACGCTAGTAAACTTCATTTCGTTCTTGATAGTTGTTGGGTTCATATTCAAAATTAAAGTAAAGTATTTTGAAAAATGTATAATCAAACCCTCTTTGAAAAAACATAGGATTACTGAATTATGAAGTATGGTGTACTTTAAGCATTTGCCCTTCGTTGCATTGCCATTTGAAATTGTAGCAAGCTGACTTTTGCTTTAAAAGTTAACAATGTTCAATTTTATTCAAAACCACGTCCAAATCTCATAATAAAAAATGCTACGTTTGTAATGTTTTGCGAGCTTTCAAAAACGTCTTGTTTCCTTTGTCAAGCAATGAGTGCCACGGCTGTATCCTTGGCTTGACAAAAGAAACAGACGTTTTCAAAAGCTCGCATAATACGTTTTCAATTACTGTTTATGTTATTAACAAACTTAGCATTATTCATACATAACTGATTAACGTCATGCCGAACACGCTTAAATTTCGTTTTGATGTAATGTTACAGGATTTGATTAAATACACCAAACTGTGATAATTTTTATAATTAAACATGCATCTGAACTAAATTGTCAAAAAGTAGATACCTATTGTTTGCGGAACTTTTCGTCCATGTTTTAAGAAATATATGACAATTTGGCGGCCATTATGAAAACAACAATTTCTTATGCTCCACGCAAAAAAAAACCCAAAAAAGCATATGCATTTCATTTTCTTTTTAATCTTTAAAGAAGGTTATGGTTCAAAAGTTTTAGTATACAATTTTCACTTTTCACAGAACAGCTCTCTAGGCTGTTATAATTTCAATTAAAAGCCTTGTGCCTCGGGAGGGGGGGCGATATCTACGCCACGTCCGTCATTGTGTCACCTGTAAATATCAGTACAGTACATCTGTGACGTCATAAACAAGCATTTAATCATGGTCCACACTTAAATCGTTTTTGAAGAATAACGCCATAATGACGACTGCAATTTTTTATTTTTATAGCGACAAGATTTTATGTCAAAATAGCTTTATGGAATACTGTATCAGCTTAAAGGAATCATCTTTCTAGATGATCATGATACTAAGAGCAGATTTCGAATTGTGAATAAAGGAATATGCAAATCAACAGGGAAGGCTTGTATGTTACTTCTTAGGAAGGAAAATTAACAATATTTGTCGTAACGTATATGGTAAAATGAAATGAGGCAGCCATAATTAGTACTAGCAAGAGTTTTGGTAAGGAGGGCAGGTGTAGTTGGGCATGCTTGCAGCGTTGCAATTTCCCTATTGCTATATATATTCTCGCACACACATCCATCAAGATACATGAAGCATCAACACATAAGTTATCCTTTAAAATACTAATGATCGCAACAAACCTAGTTCAATTCTGGCCACCATTGCTTCCGGAATCTCAAGCTACAAAGGTCTTCTCATTCTTATTACCATATCTACTAGAAGTATTCAATCTTAACGAGTCGGTATAGCTACTTTAAACATGCACGTGATGCACTGTCTTTGTTAATTAACGTATACATATGACGTATACATATGACGTATACATGTGACGTGAAGCTGTGATTATCTAGCTACATTTGGTCCGTAGAAAACTGTGGCCGGAAAGGGGAGGACATTGTATCATTGGTAATTGAGTAACTTAGTTATTTACACCGATATTTGAATTCCAAATTAATTCGATATTCATTATCGCTTTAATACCCATTTAAGGTAAAATGCATAAGGATCCGGTCAATGACAAACCTGGACATTTTGTTTTCAATTATTTCCCTAACGTAACCAATAACACAGATAGTCTTACTTACTTTATGAGAGACTTAAAAGTGATGAAATATGGTGATTATTATCTTTTTATATTTAAAATCAGGACATGATTACGACCTCAAATGTTTTCTTGTGTGTAATGTAAAGCGTCTCCGGTCGAAACCAAATCCACTCAATTAATTTACTAGTACACCGGGTCGAGTAATGTATTTTTTCATAAAAATAACAAAAAGTATATCAACTGTGATGAGCGAACTATATAAAAAGAAATAAACTGGATATATTACTAAGGAAAGGAATGTGTAGGGAATACATAGCAAATTAATATATTTACTTGGACATGAAATTACCGATGGCTGTAATATCCTTTTTTGCAGTGTTCATTTCTAATGTTAAAACTGAAGGGCAATGTTATCAATGTAAGTGTGCACGTCTGTGACGTCATGATGTGCAAGAGTACACATAAGACAACACTATGTCTGCATCCGATGTTATTTAACCCAATGTGACACAAGAATATTTTTCCACAAGTAAACATATTTTGCCTTTAGGTAACCTTCTGACCGTCGCCCCTTCTTCAAAGCCATTACCTCGACTGTCAGTGACATAAACGTCGTTATATGGGGTGTGTTCCATTTATTCTACTTTGTTTCTGTATCGCACCTTTGCCATGACCAAAGGCAAAAAACGCGGGACCTTTTTCAGCTTTGTAGGCCAAGATAGTGCGGGGTTATTATGAAAACATTCCTTACTGCGCGCTGTATTTGACAGCAACACTCTGGTCTTATATGAAGTGTAAGTCACACTCCAAGCGAACATTGTTTCCATCAACGTCACAGCCTCCATATCCCCTGGCAATAGAAAACAGATTATCCTTTTATACCATACTTTAGCTAAATACAAATTACTGTATCACAACTTACGTTGAATGGTTCACACTTGCGGAGAGTCTAGCTGGCGAGTTGGCTATACCATTTTATTAGGACCTGTTGCCCTGTCGTCAACATCTGTTCTTGGCCAAGGTGAGGCACATTAGCTAGCAAAAGCTCTGCTTTTCTCATGTTTGAATTCGTTGATATGTTATCATATCGGTTCTTGTATCCTTATATAAGTTAGGGTTAATACGGCTTGATGCATTTACCCACACATCGTTTCTTATTCTTTTACTTTTATCTATTATTTTTATTTATGTATTTTATCTCAGAAGGTATCGACTGCATGTTATGTCCTATGTTTTTTTATTGTTAGATTTCTCTGAATTTATCACACTGATTTGCTAAATACGTAGGAACAATACTTCAGTCGGGACTAGTCTCGAAATCTTCTTTAAATTAAATTTTAGATTCGGAACAACATATTTAATTCACTTCACATCACAAGATTTGTAGTCAACGTTACACACACCGACCATCTTTCCAGATGTTGACGTTCCATTTGATTCTATGTTTTTTGGTTCATGTTTTTTTAATGAGTTCCAATTTCATCCTTCATAATTTTTTTCTATTTTACCTTGACATATACTATACTGTATTTTACAGATGCACGTGGCTCATGACGTAATAGTCAGTGTACTGGTCGTACTTATGTGCGCGTTCGACATCGCATTGGCGATCCCCTACCCTTTTTCGCCTAACCACTTCAAGCGAGAGTGTAAGGACATGTTCCCCGAGGCTCTAGGTGTTCATTCACAACTTACAAAGCCGCCATATGCGATCAGCACTTCAGACACCATCTACGACGGCGTGTCGCATGAGCAAGGTAACTAATTCACAGACAAGTGTCAATAAACAGCGTGCCAAGATACAATGTTGATAATCTATATAAAGTATCCAAGATATATAACGTATATAATTGATCAGGTGGAAAATTTGAGATTTACGAATATGCTGCAAAAGAAATTTTTACTAAGATTTGCATTTCTTAACAATGACTTGGATGTTTCCGATTGAGGGAAAGAGGCGTGATAATGATATTATATATGGAGACTAAACAGTGTGGGGAAAAACAGTAAATACTAATGTACGTGGTTAAATATAGGATTAAGGAGTGGATCCAATGAGGGAACTAAGGAGGAGATTTGATTCAACAGGATTCTAAAAGGTGTGCCTCCTAAAAGTTCCGTCTTCCGCAGAACTTTAGGCAAACAAGAAACATCACATGAAGTTATAAAAGATAACAGACATACAAGTTGACAATATAAGGGCACGGCTTTATTGACATGCTCGCCCAATTGGCATTTATGGCAATGACCAGACCAATTCAATCAACAAATGCAATTGTTTCAAAATGAGACTACACAAATGTATTGTCTCCACTTGATGTTAGCCTTGTGTGACTAGAATATTTGTACTGGTGTCCACGAATCAATATAGAAGAAATCAATGTGTTTTAACGTAGTTTTGATGTAAAACTTTCGTAAAATCTATTCAGGTTGTGCGGTTACATGTTTTGTATTTTCAAATATGAAACAATTCATGCAGCTCTGTGGTTATTTCCAATAATGATACTACAGAAATCGATAACTCTGCTTGTGATTGTTAATTGAAAATACTGAACTTCAGTTTGATTCCATCTATCTTTCCAGTGACCATAAAAGCGACAGGACCGTACAAGATAAACGCTTTCTCACTTCAAGCACGTGTTGCGGACTGCTCGGCCACTGACCGAGAGGAACCCATAGGCTATTTTGAGAAAGAATTCGGCCATGATGATGTTGAACTCATCCACTGCTCGGGGCGACATGACGTGAGTAGTTAACGATGATTAAAGGGGGGTAACGCTGATAACTACTGAAGGTCAGGGAAGTAAGTTATCTAATAAACAGCTGTAGTTTCGGTCTTTTATATACATTTACGCCTGTTATCACACACAAACTATTAGCTAGACCCAATTAAAATTGTTTGTAAAAAAGGGGAAAATGTTATCATATTACATACAAATGGTTGATATTTCTAATTCATACCTAAGCAAACTTGATAAACCACTCCTCTGAAACTTCTCCTCCACTTCTTTTCTGTATTGTTTGTTTTCGGCGTTTCGAGGCTCTGAAACCCAAGAAATCAAAACTGTGTATAATTAATAGTTGAATATACAGTTGGTTGCCTTTATTGTCCTTTGAACGGAAGGAAACTCTGGGCAAATCTCAAATTAACTGCTTTTTAGTGTACCTTATAAGGCCATGCAAGAATACATTTAAAGGGGAATAACCTAAACATCTTAGCCTCAGCATATTGTTGTGTATTACAGAGCGCAGTTGTCAGCCGCAAATGGAAAATAAACAAAGATAATGTGGTCGTGAGATGGTACAAACCTAAAAATGAGACCAGGAAACTGTTCTTCAGGTAAGTACATAAGCATGTGAATGGAATTATTATAAAACGCAACGTATATTTTGATAAACTATGCACCAGCTTGTATTAAAATTCACAAAACAAAAAAATATGCAAAATTAACAAACTTTCCTTTATGTCACAAAATTGTTTTTTGTTTATTAATTAATTTATCTATTACAGTTGTACAAGGGCTAGCGTTGTTACAGCTGGCGCTTTTTTAAGTTAAATAATGAATAATAAGGTGTGCTGGTTTTCTTTTAAATGGAATTATAAAGAATAATTTATTTATTTATCTTGTTATATCTAACATTTTTGCAAAATGCATGATAAAAGTTTTATTTCACACATTCTTTCTTCAGATTTTTTACCATTATACCAATTACCAATATTTAGTGCATCAAAATTGAATACTACATTTTTAATTATTGAAATAAACGTTTTAAAATTGATATGGCGCATTCTTCTATCCACAGAGCAACCATCGTAGCTACTGTCAATTTATTCTGGATGGAAAATTTCTCGGACAGGATCCGGTCAATTGGCAGTAATAAAGCCGGACAAGTATGTCCGGTCAGGTTGATGGCTCAGACAGATGGCGCCACTGCCAACTCCAGTCATTCCTTCTTAATAGTCGCCATGTTTATTTACATGTTCGTATTTCTTTGAGCTTTCGTCACTTGGCAGTCTGTTATATCGGAAACGGACGTTGAGGTACTGATGTACTGTATGAACAGGTGTACATAGAGAATGGATGCCATCTGTGGAAGATTCTGTGTCTTTCTGCCAAAGTAAACTTGATGTTTTAAAACAGTAACTACAATGTTTTGTTATATTCACTCTGAAACTCATAATGTAAGTATGATGTAACATCTTCGAGTTTGACACCATTCTTGTTGCAAGGTTGAGAAAAAGTAGGCGTTTTCTCTCAATGTGTACCTGAATTACGCACATTAAGACATGAGTTTAATGTATATAACTGTATGATCACCGTTTTTTAAACCATGTCAAAATAATAGATAATATTAAATGAAGAAGACGTTTCAGTCGGTTTTAAATAAAGATGCTTGATTTCGTCAAAAAAAAGCACAGAACGTATACGCAGGCTGTCGTTTATTTAGTTACGTGTTTTCCGAAAACTCCGGTGCAGGTAGCAATGTAAATATGTATATATATATGATAGATACACAGTGTAAATTTTTATGGACGGATTTTTATAGTAGTTTAGATTTGCCTAGTTGTCCGTTAGTACAGCATCAATCGGCCTCTTTCTGAGATTCAAAGATTTGACGGCAGGTAAGCACTTGTCCATTTGAACTTAATTTATTACAATAAAAACAATATCTTTACATGTATACATGTAATTATTTAACATCAATTAAGATTATAGTTCATGCTCAGAGGTGTAAGATTTGAAATTCCATCCAGGGGTTTTCAAATTGGGAAAATTTCGAGGGGCTGTCGAGCGTTTTGCACCAATTTAAAAACTCCGAGTGTGGAACTGGTGTCAGAAAGGAAAATGCTGTGACAATGACAATTACAGAGCCGTATTTAGATGGTTAGGGGAATATAACGGGAACGTGACCGTAGACGGCACTGAAACGGCACACATGTGGTGCATTCTATAAACAAAGTCACGCTTTTTTATCATACTTGTGTATTTAAAATACGAATAAACTAAAAATAGAGTGAAAAGGCAAACGAATAAAAAAAAATGTAAATACAACATATTTAATGATTTAAGTGTTTCGATATCAATACAACCGTTATGTATTTATTATTCCATAGTTTATGATGTACAACTGTATATGGTGAAAACTCTTCAAGCAGCTTTAACTATTTTCTGACATATAGGGAGTTCCGACATGCTACAACAAGTGTAGAACCAGCTGTGTAAAGGACTACAAAGTGCTCTAGCGACTTCACAGCGAGGTGTTATGTGACTGTACAACATTACCATTTAGGTACAATCTTACACAGATTTGTATCTACTAGGACAGCTATGATTATATACGAACTGATACCATCTAAATACATAAATAGGCGAGACACACGTCATAGTCAATGGGGTAAAACATGGTTATTATTCAAATATATGCAGCATAAATGTGTAAACTTCTAATTTAATTAGATGATCAATAGTAAACACGTGTTCTGCAACATAGGGCACGTAGTGGTGATTACACGGTCGTTTAACCATGACATACAGAGTCACGTCTTTTTTAGTTTAAATAATGACAATTTCACTTTGTATTGGCATGTTTGTCACGGTGTCCCCCTCGCTACTGACTATACGAATACCTCGGATACATTATATCATACACATCCCTTTAACATTGTGATATAGTATGTATTGATATTTTATTTAAATCCTATAACGAAGGCTGGAGAAACCGTCTCTTATAAGATATTTCATAGTACAGACCGTGTTACACATTGTTAAGATTGTAATTACTTTTTAACATTTGCATTATCGCAATCAAACCTCTACGATTCTGGTTTATTTGTATAAGAGCAATTTATTTTGAATAAAAACTGATTTTCAAAGTTTAATCTTTACGTTTTGATTTCATGCTTTACTTTGCTGAGGTATTACAAGGGCGATAACTGTCGCCGTCTTACACACAAACTACACCCAGGTCCACTAAACCACGTTTATTGTTGTACTGGAACAAAATGGGAGCTCTGGATCCGTATTTCTAAACTTTTCTCATGCTCAAAATCAGATTCTGTGCCAAAGTCTAATTTCTTGGTCAGGAAATTAATTAATACAAATTCCACATTTTGCAAGCAATTTGTAAAACAATTTTGGGAGCATTAAATCCGAATGTCATTTAAAAACTAACACTGCTATTTTTGACTTTACCTCATGACTTAAGTTAGTTACAAAAAGATCGTTTAAGCACAAAATAGTGAAATTACACGGTCAAACGCCTTAACCACTCAGCATCACGGCCCTTTTCATGAATACGGGCCCTGTTCACCCGGAAAGAAAAAGCTAAAATGACTCAGAGTACTAAGTACATATTGCCATGTACCTGTCCTTGACATTGGTTGTATTGCACGTGCGATACGGTTAGCTGTGCACTACCGGTTCAACAATTGTCCAAAAAACACGCCTCAATCACCGGACAGTGTTTAACAGAAACAGGTAGTGGCCCCATTAATGTCGATCTGTATGTTATACGGTTCATTGTATGATTTCAAGGTAGAAAATAATTATACAAAACATGAATTATTTTCTACCTTTATGTTTTATGTTTATATGTTATTGCTGTATAATGTTGATGTCATAGAGCAGTACATACAGTACACGATAAAAACGTTATTCTGTGACCATTTATATTCTACTCTGTATCAGTCCTCGACTAATAGACATTTCTCATTTTGAGGCAGACCTACCACGGAGCCAGAGACGGACACTGAGAGTAGTAAAATCAGGGAACATCTC
>JAUMHH010199557.1:0-13476 GCA_032359455.1 Chlamys rubida | reverse complement strand
AAATAAAATTCGCCCCCCCGCCCCAATTTTGAAAAAAATTTGGATGAGAATCTAGCAATTAATTTATTATGGCCTAAACATCATGATGATAAACTTTTGTGAAAGAATAAAATTTATGTCCAAGGGAGATAACCCAACATTTAATTATAAATTAAATATTTGATTTTTGTATTTTTTCGCCGAATTTAAATAGAATTACATTGAAATTTACATTGCTGATGTACTTGATATAAAAGAGAGCCTCACGCATATAGCACATTATACACACAATATTGATAAGGATAGTATCATTATTGTTCAATTGTTTAAAATCATGAAGAGAACATCATTAAATGACATTGGTTATTTTATTAGGTCACACATATATGTACATACAGACATATTTTTACACTCACAATAGTTCCTGTAGGGCTACATCAATGTTAAGTACTGTTTTGAAACATGGCTTTAAATACCGATTCTTGTATCTTATATACATGTGTAGCTGATACTGTGAGCCGCTGTCATACTCGCGGATGGTTCATTCCCACGTTTTAATTGTTTTTTTTTTATCAGCTTGACATTAGTCTAAAGGAACTCAAAATATGCAATATAAAAACATGTCAAAAGCATATAATTGAATTATTTTTCCATGTGCAACTACAGAAAAAATATTACGAAAAGGAAAACAAACCATTACTAATCTAACTCAGAGAGACACATTCACATTGTACCATCAATTAAAATCCTTTTATGGAGAAAATAAATAAAGATATTGAAAGTCACAGATGCATTAAAAACAATGAGAAATAATACATTTCATAATACAAAATTTATAGGTCATTAAGAAAGTTGTATGCACTTAAAAAATATAAGATCTTCTGTGAAAGAACAGATAATTTACAAATAACAATGTTTAATTAAATTCCTCTTTCTATCACCACATGCAATTACAAGTGTGCATATTTTTGAAGTAAAAAGCCATTTGGAACCTTTTAGTGAAGAATCTTGTGTGCCTCAATGTTCGTATCTGATATGTTGCCCCCGCTTTGTAGAATGGAGAACGGCTGTTACTCGGTGCACCAGGAGCCTTTTATTGGCAAGGTAAGTTTTAGTTGGAGTTATGTCCCTTATGAGAACTCTTTGGGGTTAATGAATAATATTTTTATAATAAATTTACCAAAAAAATAAACACCAATTACATAATACTGACCATTGTGAAAGCCCTATTAGGCTAGGCCTTGTACAGACTCAGCCAGGTAAAAGAAATGTTTACCATTTTTAATTGCAATTTGTTAATCATAATTAATGGTTTTGGCTTCGTTTTGGAACAGTCCAAAAGTCGGTATAATTTCAATTTCAAAAATTTTACTTTGCAACATGCTTAGGCTTTACAGTCTATGTGAATTGTATTACAAAATAATTGATCTTTCTAGTTATAAAACAGAACATTTAGTTCGTCTTCTGAACCAAGTTTAGCCAACAACTTTACCATATCAAACAGGAACTATGATAGCTTTTGAATGAGAGAATGCTGTTCTTTTAAAAAGCCAAAAATATATTTTTACAACTGAGCTTGACTGAGACTCTAATTTGGAGACTAATCACCTTATCTGACAGCTATATATAGAAAGTGACATTTGTTGACAGCTCTGCAGGAGGATTTTAAAAATATTGTTTAAAAGATGACTTACTGGGGGAATCTTCAAACTCCCAGAGGCAATTTCAAATAATGTTCTATTCTTTTTAATAATGGTGAATGAAGTGTTGACACTGGTGGGATAGACGGACGTTAATTGTCTCCCTTGACTAAAATGACCTTCTCACTGTAGAAACAGGGTTCCTCAATAGGTCAAAGGTTTGATGTTTTATCGGAAAATTTTATGAAGTTTATGATTGAGTTTAGCTTCCACTGAAGTATTTTAATGCTAAATTTTTGAAATTCATAATTTCATTGAAATATCTTTAATGTTTAATCGTATAATTTGAAGAATAATATTTTTTTTCTGTTCCTTAGGACAAGTCCACAACTTCTATCTGGACAGAGGTAACTCTAGGAAGGAGACGGTAGAGGAAACACAGGCATCAGATGACAGCTACAGAGGTAAGCCATTCAGGGGGGACAACTCACTGATGACCCGGTGTAGTAGTCATTTCTTAAAATTTCCCCAGAGAATAAAATCAGCTTGTCAAATCTGGCTGATTCTCCCTTCAACCCTTAGTTGCATGGTTTTCTGGTTTTCTTCCCCAGAAAAATAGACATCTAGCGGATTCTTTCCCCCTTCTGTCTTGTTTTTATAGGGGGTAACTATTGGCTAGCAGATTCTTCCACCCCCCCCCCATTTTTCCATTTATGGCTGAATTTAATTTAATATTTCCCCCCCTTTTTTACTCGTGGCGTCATGTTACAATTTTGATAGGGATACGGTGAAAATGATGTAGATGCCTAGACTCGATAGATCATAGTCTGCCATTTATAAAGTTTTTAACCTCTCGTGTACATAGTACACACTAATATGTTTTCATTTATAAGGAAGAATAAAAGAGATTGCCGAATTTAATCTCCGAATGTTTTATCGTTTTACTCCCGACATTCCGTTAAGAGTGTGATCGTGTTGACAGCATGAGTTGAGGGTGATGTCAGAGTGAGGTATATTGATAGGGGCTATCTTCTCGGCACTCTACTGTTTGGCTAAACGATCACAAATTACACTATCTCATGCGGCAGCCATTGCTGGACTATTTTGGAGCATGTACGTGACGGTTTACAATCTCTGTTGCAGGCTATTCCAGTGCAGTGGGCAGATTTGACGCAGACGAAGACGATGGTAAAGATACCAGTTAAAATCCAACATGTAAAATGTTAATAGTCCAAAGACCTGTTTGAATTGATGGGCTGTCTGTGAGAATAAAAAACTTCACGGAGATGATACATTAGCATTATGTCTGTTAAAACACAGGATTTGTTATCAATCCCTTTTTGTATGATCAAACTTTGTTGTCTACCGTTTTAAGGGAACGTATCAAGTCCCTGTGTCAGTACCTTGGTCTAGATTTTCTGATTCAGAGTACTTTTTTAAGCCGATACTTTATCATATGTTGAGTAAAAGGCTGTTTTTAATTTCAGAATATGTACGTACTGCATCTCACTTAATAAATCCTAATCCTATTCGTAAAACTGTCAGAATATAAGGTCAAGGACATGTCTATATATGTATACTTAAAACAAATTCAATTTGTAAGGAGACGTTTTAGCATTTTATGTAATACACACCTACAGTAAACAGATAATGAATTCATTCATTTGAGGATTCTGTTGTTGTAAAAACACACGTTGAATTCTTATTGTCTTCATTTGTTGATGAAATGAAATTAACTTTGACAGATATTGTAAAATGATCCTGAAAAATTTCGACAGTTTGGAATGCCTAAAATAATTTCTGCATTGAAGGAATTCCCCGAGGGTTAAATTACTTAAGTTTTAGAAATTGTGGGACAAAGTTTAGACTAATGTAATAATTCACTGTCAAATTTTAGAGAACTCTGTTCCAAGTAATTTTCTTGGCTTCTCATGGTACCGTATAACATGAAATATTCGTGGGTATTTTCTTTCGTGGATTGAAGCCATTTACAATTACGTAGATCGTTTGGTGGTACAAACTTTCGTGGATACCCCATATAAACAAAGTGGTTTCGTAGCCTCCACGAAAACCACGAATGTTTATAAACGAACATTTCATGTTATACAGTTCAATGAATCCAGGAATTCAACATGACATTACTCAGTCAAAAACACTTCATTCCTTTCAAACTGAACTCTGTGTGAAATAACATTTTTTCAGATAAACAAAAAAACAGCAACCAAAAAATTGAAAACTGTAGAATATTGAGAGTATTTTACAGTGATAGTTACTATCTGTTTGCCTTTGACTTCTTTAAGTCTTTTCAGCTAACGTTTGACCCTTCATCTTTCAGACTATGTTGTGGGTGTGCCCAGGGCTGAATTTCTTCTTGGGAAGGTAATATTCAAGAAAGTTTATCGTTAGATTGGAGATTTTGTTCTGAAATATACTCGGACAGTGAAACTGTCTATAAAGAACACCTGTCTAGAAAGATCATCGGTCTATAATGGATATCATGAGTCCCATTGAGCCTGAAGTTTCTACAAAAAAAAATTACAAAAATACCTACCTATATTTATTTAAAGGTCAGATCACTTGTATATAAAGACAATCCCAAGTCCCATCTATCCTGAAATTGTTTACACAATGATATAAATAAAATCTTCTGTTCTTTGGTGAATTGGTTGAACCGTCAAACAAAAAAAAAAAATATGAAGAAAATGAGTCGGCATAGAGACTAATCTTAATGAACTTTCCTTTGTTCACCAGGTGGAGCTCTGGACTCAAAATATGACATCCATCCGAAACATCTCGGGGGAACAGGTGAGTTTCAAACCCTCAATGTTCTCTTCAACTTACACTTAGTTACCATTCAAAATGTGTTATCTCCCCCTGTTTGAATACTGTGACATCTAGGGAGAATTTTCCCAAGCTTGTGTGGCAGACTAGTACACTTGAGAGGCCGTGGTTTCGATTCTAAAGAAGAAGATTTGAAAAAAAATAATGACCTCTTTTACATAATTATAAGACATTGAAGGTTATAGTGATTTGACTCTGTGATATGTCAAACGCTGATACTAGTGATACATGACAGCCCTCTTAACTTGATGAACAGATAATATGGTGAGACCCTATGATAATTTTTTACACCACATCGCGAACATCTTATTGCCCGACCTAAATATGTAGCACTTGACCAAGAACTCATACCAAAGATTTGACCTGTCAGATGTTGAGTGTGTCAGTGCTTCAGCGATAACTTTGTGACTTGATTCAAAACTACATGTATGTGTATACAAGATGCGCATGTTTACAATTTGATAGAAATTTATCAAAAGAGGCCAGGACATGCAAAATCCATCAAGCAAAAATATCTGAATAAAGATTGGCAAAAAACCCAGGAAATGCAAAATGAAGCAAGCTTGAACATCTGAATAAAACGTGATATCTGGAAATAATCTGTTGTGTATAAGAAGATTGTAGCTTTCATAGGGGCATGGCAAAAAAAAGGTAATTTGGATGTTTTAAGTATTTCCAAACCTACTTCTCCTGAATAATTAATCATATTTCAACCAAATTTACTGTAAAGCCCCCTTTGACACTGTAATCAAATTGTACATCAATGAAGGCTGTTGCTCCCAACGATGCTGAGAGACAGAGTCAAAATTGGTAATACTATTTGTAGTATTATTTTTTGTGAGAATATTTTGTCATTATTGCTTAAATACCTAGGTGAGTGATACACACCTCTGTGCCTCTTGTTTCCACAATTTCTTTGTACATCTTCAAAATGTATCACCATTAACTCATCCACCCCTGAAGACACATGAACTCTTCCAATTCAAATGTTGGAGTAGTCCATTATGAAATGTCAGGGGTGAATGAGTTAATGTCCTCTATAACACCATATTTGGACTGGACAATTGTTGGCAGTATAAGAGGATTTTACTTAAATATGTTGCAGACATATGTGTGACAGAAATAGACATTGATTCAGGTTGGCTAATCTGGTTGTCACGTGAGACACATTTGATTGAGGGGCGTCTTGTGTCAGTCATTCTGACATTGTTATCGGGTGATAAAGAAACGTGTCTGGCATCGTGTCATAATCTATCCATCGTTTAACATCAATAATCTTATAAATTTGAACGTAACTAGATCCTTTGTG
The DNA here is from genome assembly GCA_032359455.1 of Chlamys rubida. Classification (NCBI taxonomy): domain Eukaryota; kingdom Metazoa; phylum Mollusca; class Bivalvia; order Pectinida; family Pectinidae; genus Chlamys; species Chlamys rubida. Next base: position 7,707 of record JAUMHH010199557.1, on the reverse strand, counting down.
TGCTATACTGGATTGGGAATAGTGTATTATATCTAGTAAGGAGTTATAAGATAAAAGGTTAAACATCCCAATGGCCAATGCTTGTAAAAGACGACAAACATGAAGGCCCCTGCAGAATCGGGGGTTTTCTTCTTTGTCTCCTGTTACACTGACATTGATGCAACCAAGAATATACCTGCTGTATCCGACCACACTAAAGAGACAACTAACATGGAGCCCCCTGTAGAATCATGTTTTTTTCTGTGTTTCCTGTTAAAGAAACATTGACGAAACTAAGATTGATCTGTTGCTCCCATTGCAATACTTTTGAACTTTGTTTTCTTTCTCTCTCTCCTACTCTTTTTTTTGATGTTGAGGGGACAGGGGTCGCGGTGGCCAAGTAGTTAATTACGTCTGACATTCTGCTACCACTAGCCCTCCACCACTGGGTCTCTGGTTCGAGGCCTGCATGGTGCAGTCGCCAGTTACTAGCCGCGGTCGGTGGGTTTTTTCTCCGGAAACTCCGGCTTCCCTCCACCACCAAAACCTGGCATGTCCTAAAATGACCATAGCTGTTAATAGAACGTAAAACACAAACGAACAAATCTTTTGGTTGTGTCTCCCTTGACACTCGTCTTCGTATGACCTTGACTGTTTCAAGGACATTAAAACCTCAAACAAGTAAACAAACACATGGAAAGCACTTTAGTATGACTATTTTCACACTCTGCTGATAGTGTTAAATATGTCTGTCATCCCTTGAATGTTATGTACCTTAGAACAATTTCCTTGAGATTAGATAGGGCGCTATACAAATGTTTAATGCATAAACACTGAAACATGTGTTATTGCCTTCTGCTGTTTTCCATTTGTCAAATGTTGTTATCTTTATTCTGGATTGACATGAGTTTATTTCCTGTAGACATATTTATCATACGGATGTTTTTTTGTCGTAATTTTGATATCAGCAGCTCAGAGATGAAAGGTCAGTTAATCACGGGGTCAAGGTGACATGGAAAGGTATCTCTTTTCTGCAATGTTTGCTCTTAGGTTTGAGAGTATACCTTACAACTTTGTCTTTAGCTTAGAGAGTATTTCTGTCCTACATGTGTTGCTATTGTTAGAGATAGATCAATTGTAATTGATTATGACATGAACATTTTATCGTTATGTCCTAAAACTGGAACTTAAAGTTTAAGAGTATCTTTGATAATTTTTGGTGATGTTGCATTATCTCCGACAACCTTATTTCTGGGATTAGAGGCTATTTCTGTCCTACAATAATTTTTCTGGGATTAGAGGTGATTTCTGTCCTACAATATTTTTCTGGAGTTAGAGGTGATTTCTGTCATACAATATTTTTCTGGAGATAGAGGTTATTTCTGTCATACAATATTTTTCTGGAGTTAGAGGTTATTTCTGTCATACAATATTTTTCTGGAGTTAGAGGCTATTTCTCAAATTCTGTCATACAGCCTCTGCTGGAGTTTATTTATATATCTACGTTACAACTTACAACTTACATTCTGAAATAACCTGCAGTATTAAGCCTGCTTGAGCTGCATTTTGACTATGACCATTAATACATTGCTGCAGTTTTTGGAGGTATGCTAAGTATGTCCATTATTTTAGATACAAGAAGACCATTTACTGGAAAATTACCCAACAGAATATCAAATTCTCACTGATTAAGGGATATAAACCATCAAAATATCAAGTTTAGCTGATAAAACCTCAACTTTAGACGAAAGACTTTGAAAACTTCAATTGATGCACCATCAAGCAATCACAGCTCTAAGTAAGTTTGCTCGGATAAAATATGATTACGTGAGGATTTCACCGATATCCGTCTGGTGCACTGTTTATATATCAGATTTCAGATTTTGGGTATTACACCATTGCATGCGTTGATGTATACAAATTGGCGATAGGAAGGGACACCATCGTGCATTCGTCTGCTGCTGATAAGGCAGCTGTAGTTCCTGAAAGTGAAATGGCTTCCTCGTAATAAAAAAACTACACCCTATATTGCATTCCACGGAAGATATGTGTGTATTTTACCTGTGTTAGATATAGCCAGTGTTAAATATAGCCTATTACGCGCAGCAGTCTTCTATAGCCCATGTGTTAGGTAATCAGCTACTGCGTTTGAATCCAGTAAACATTTTGTGACAGGAAAACAAGCTTTTTATAGAAGCTGAGGCTCTGGTATGTTTCTTATCAGCTCTGTAATGATTTAGTACGACAGCGGAGAGAAGCCTTTTCACTTACGTCACTCAGTACTAGGTTCACATTGAGGCAAGAAAACAAACCTGTTGGTTAATTCATTTTCTCTAATTCTCTCATTATTTCAGAAAAAAATCTTTACGTCAAAAGTATTTTTTTAAAAATAATTTGTTAAAATCATATAATCTCTTATACATGTGCTGAAAATGTACAAGTCACAGTCTTTAATGTTAAAATTGACATTTGCTGAAGAAATACATTTACAAATGGTCATAAATTGGGTGCCCTAATATTCACCCCTGAAATTTCATAATGAACTATTCCAACCTTCGAATTTTAAGAGTTCAAATGTGTTTTCAGAGGTGAATGAGTTACTAACAAAGTAGACTTTCTGCATTGGGTGGTGACTAACTCGTGGGTATTTTAGTAACTGATTGTCTATTGTTGGTGCCATATGAGGGAACATTATTAGCATAGATGCTGGATAAAATTGCCTCATTCTGTACTTTCATTTGGGAATCACATTAACAGCTGTCCATAAAGCAGTCTAAGTGGAAATTGAAAAAGAATTTGCGATAAGATTTACGAAATTTGGAACTCGGAGCGACTGTAATTTTTACTTAAATTATTTAAAAGTTTTCTTGCACTGTTAGATTGCTTTATGTAATAAAAAGTGAGGGGTTGAATTCCTTGTTTACATTTCTGGGTCAATACATCAAATTTAAATTGCACATAAAACAGGCACAATGCAGGATTTTGTGTGTAGAATTGCTCTGTCTTAAACAGGATCTGTCGGATATATAATGTGTTCGTTTGGCCAACTCACAAAATAGGTAAACAATTTTCAAGAAGTACGTATTATGTTTAATTGTTCATCTCTGAAAATCACAAATAAGATCCAAGAGAAAAATAGGCAACAACAAACTAGAAACTTGACGAAATCTGTTTCAATGGAGACTTCTGTACGGAAGGTGATTTTTTTACCATATTCATAAAATATTTTTAACTACAATATGTATTGCTAATATTTGAGAGAAAAAATAAGACAATTATTAGACTAAGTTATAAATTACATGTAAGAAGATACAAACTGAAAGATATACTAGAAGAAAAATAAAAGAGATATTGAGTTATTTAACAAGTTTTGTTTTAATGGGTATTTAACACTGTAAAGTGAATTTTCCTTTACAGTGTTGAATTCCCATTAACACATATAGCTTGTCACATGTTCCTTGTCTCTGATAAAATAAGCCAAAACTTCCATCACCATTTTTGGAAATTTTCAGAGATTAAAAAAATAAAGAATGTATAATTGAAAATTAATCAATTGTTTCACAAGTAAATCAAATACATTAACTGATTTGTCGCATTATGGATAATAAGTTTCAAGTTTTAATAAGCCTTATATTGATATGCATGCTATTCCGTCCTTGTGTATTGCAGAGTTATCTGCTCTTGTGAGCAGGTATTGATTGTTACGTCATTTGTTTGTGAGAGTAACGTTATCAAGTTTTGAGAAAACGACGTAATATTCTCACACAAACCAATGACGTAACAATCAATACCTGTTCACAAGAGAAGATAACTCTACAATACGCAAAGACGGAGTACCTTGCACCATCAGTTTTTATTGCAGAGTTACCTCCCTTAAAAATATAATATCATTTCAAGCTGGTAAATATGATGATAACCAATGATAAAAGATTTATAAATTTCAGCTTATTATTCATAAAAGTTTGTTAACAGGTTTCTTAGTGTAGAAATCTTTTTAAAAGGAGATTATAAAGATTTCTTCTTGGTGTAGATCGATTAAAAGCTCTTTTGGAATGGAGATTACTTAGTGTAGAAGTCTTTTGAAATGGAGATTATAACGATCGCTTTGTGGAAGGGAGATACATGTTATCAGAGGTAGCATGCATGTATCCATAATCAAATTGAATTTTTCAGGTGAACAGTTTTGGTACTGACACAAATTACTTACATCGGGAATGTTATGTAGGTAATAAAAGTAAGATGATGGTGGTTAGAATGTCAACGAGGGTAACGGGAAGATGTAACCATATAAATAGTGGTTTATTTTAACCCACCTTAACACTTATTGCGGTAACTAATGGTTGCAATGAAACGCTTTATCACCATCTCCCAACTCTTTGGCACCTTAGCAAAATACTCTATAAAATTTCAAGGACAACATTGTCAAGGCCTTACTTGGAAGCTGTATTTGTCGAAAGCTTGTAACTTTTTCTGCCAATGCAGTAAATGTTACTGCCATTCAGAAATGCTGGCTTATATGTTAAAAGGCCATTTATATACTGATTGTTTTTAACAAAAGGAAAAAGAAAAAAAGAAAAAAGTATCTTTAAATTCTATTGAAATATCACAATATCTTCAGTTTGTTTATGAGACAAGAGGTAATTTTGTTTTGTCTAATTTGTTCAAATATATAACCTGACCAGGAACCAAAATAGCATATCTCCCAGCAGTTACTAGATCATTATATCTCTCAGTAGCATGTGTCCTCATTCAGAGACACGCTTTAAATTTTGATGTGTGCATAATATAGCCCTTTGGAGAAACATCGTGTGATATCTTTTTCAACAGAATTATGCTGTAATGTGATGAATGATAAATTTCTCTTTGTAAATTGTTTATCCTATTTTTTCGGTATGATATACAACTTACTGCCTTGGTCCAAGGGAGATATGAAGATTTGTTTCCCTCAGTGAAAAATGTTTTCTTTATATTCATTCTCAGGAAATATCATTCATTTTGTGAAATAAACCTTCCTCTCCTTTCCATCTGAGTACAATAGATGTGGGCTTCTCCCTTAAACTGCTTCACGATGTAATGCTTGATTGATACAAACTCATGGTCTTGGTAAAAACCTACTAAAATAATTGTCTACTGTAGCACATTAAAACCGTTCTCAGTCACATAGACAATAAAAATAAAGCAATAACATACTGCCATTGAAGTTTTATCAATTATAAGGAATACAAATTTCAAATGATAAACATGTTTTCTTCTCAGTAAATTCTCTTACAAATAATTTTATTACTCAAGGTTTCTGCCTTTAGTAGGATTGCTCTATGATCAGCTGTTTATTATTGTAAAACAGAGTTTATAAAGTTTAGAAAACCTACTTATTTTAATTTTACTAAAAGCTGACAGATGACCTTGACATCTGATCGAGCTGACAGATGACCTTGACATCAAGTGGTGCTTACAGATGACCTTGACATCACATAGACCTCAAAGGTGACCTTGACATTAGTCGAAGTTAACAGATGACTTTGACATCAGGTGACCTTGACATTTGATGAAGCTTACAGATGACCTTGACATTTGATGAAGCTTACAGATGACCTTGACATTTGACGAAGCTTACAGATGACCTTGACATTTGACGAAGCTTACAGATGACCTTGACATCATATGTGACGCTGACAGATTACCTTGACATCAGGTGGAGTTGACAGAGGAGCTGACAGATAACCTTGACATCACTTGGAGCTGACAGATGACCTTGACATTTGATGAAGCTGACAGATGACCTTGACATCATATGTGACGCTGACAGATGACCTTGACATCAGATGGAACTGACAGGTGACCTTTACATTGAGTAGAGATTGCAGATGATTTAACGTTAGTTCGAACAGACTGATGCATTTGAAATTAGTAAAGCTGATACATACTCTTGTCTGAGATAGATAACTTGGTTGTTTATAATTTGGAATGAAGCAGTGTCATATCAACTTCTATCAGCATTGCAATATACCTACTTCAATGTCAACAAGAATCTCCCCTGTGACCTACACATATTTTAGATTAGGTTTTTTGTACACAAACATTTTGTAGAATGAAATGATTAGATTTTTAAAAAGAGATTGAATCGAAAGCAAACATCTTTCTATAATCTGTAGGAAGAACACAACTCTCAAGAGACTATTATGGTTTCCAAACCTGTGAAGAGAAGCTATAAAAACACAGGAAAATTAATGTTTTCATGTCTGTGGCATAACAACTTCCATTTTGTCAGTATTAACTGAAGAAGCTGTACATGTACCACGCATCTTAAAAAACACTTGTTAATATATGAAGAGCGTGCCTAAGAAAAATGGTAGTTCTCACTTCACAGTTAAAAAAACACAATATATTAACTGATTTATAGAAAATGGGATTTTAAAAATTTTCTTTCAAATTATTTCATTCATTTAGTTTCATGTTATGTTTGGAAAAATTCTCATTGTTTTTCTCAAAGGAATGATATCAGAGGCAGCCTCCTATCCTAAAAGCCCTACCACCCCAACCCACCCTCTCCCCAAGTCATTTTAGCATTCAAATTGATTATTTCGTGAAGAACAAAAATGAATGTCCCCTGAATGCGTTTTCCTGTACAAGCCAAACAGGGTTAGTTTACAGTAAAACAGTTGTTATTTAGACCTCTGACAGATAATTCTATGGGTTTAGTTTGACCCTTGGATTTAACGCCAAACACTAATGAAGATAAAAGTGCCATTTCCATTTCCAACATCTTTATTGCGTTGACAGGTTTATTCAATAGGTTTTGCTGGTATCTAATTGTATCTTCCGCTCTACAATCCATTTATGGGTCAAGGAGTATTAGGTGTCCTCTCCATTGAGGAATGTTCTGTCTGTAGACCTAGACATACTCTAATTATGTCTGTTTATAGGTTCAGTCGTACTTTCTTGACACATGCATGTACTTACAGTTTGTAGGTTGGGGCTCGCTTTGTGGGGTTTACTTTGTTGACACATGCTCTGTCCGTCTGTAGGTTGGGCATATTTTGACACCTGTAGGTTGGGGCGTACTTTGTTGACGCCTGCTCTGTCCATCTGTTGGTTGGGGCGTACTTTGTTGACACATGCTCTGTCCGTCAGTAGGTTGGGCATATTTTGACACCTGTAGGTTGGGGCATACTTTGACACCTGTAGGTTGGGGCATATTTTGACACCTGTAGGTTGGGGCATACTTTGACACCTATAGGTTGGGGCATATTTTGACACCTGTAGGTTGGGGCGTACTTTGTTAACACATGCTCTGTTCGTCTGTAGGTTGGGCATACTTTGACACCTGTAGGTTTGGGCGTGCATAGTTGACACATGCTCTGTTCGTCTGTAGGTTGGGGCGTACTTTGTTGACATATGCTCTGTCCGTCTGTAGGTTGGGGCGTACTTTGTTGACACATACTCTGTCCGTCTGTAGGTTTGGGCGTGCATAGTTGACACATACTCTGTCCGTCTGTAGGTTGGGGCGTACTTTGTTGACACATGTTCTGTCCGTCTGTAGGTTGGGGCGTACTTTGTTGACACATACTCTGTCCGTCTGTAGGTTTGGGCGTGCATAGTTGACACATACTCTGTCCGTCTGTAGGTTGGGGCGTACTTTGTTGACACATGTTCTGTCCGTCTGTAGGTTGGGGCGTACTTTGTTGACACATACTCTGTCCGTCTGTAGGTTTGGGCGTGCATAGTTGA